>CANUEY010416745.1:0-71682 GCA_948099555.1 Croton setiger
AATCTCGTAAAACATCATTAATATAGCCAAATATCATTATTATCGTCATTTATTATTAAATTTAATAAAAATTGAAATAAATTAAAATATTTTAAATCTTAAATAGGAGAGCAAAAATAAATTTTTAGAAATTCTTCATTCTTTTTTTACAAATTTTCTATTTTTTTATTTAGATTTTCACATCATTTAATTTTTTATCTTAATTATTTAACTGTAATTAATATAATCTCTTTAAATAAATTTTAATTAATGAATCTCAATAATATTAATAAAAAAAGAAAATTTTGATCGCTCACCGCCTCTACGCTCGAGCTCCGACATTAACACACGTCGGACCGTTTAAAAGCTAACTTTGAGATGAATCAAAGACCACTACCGTCCTTCAAAGGTAATCAGAGAAGCTTGCACTTGCCAATTGAAGTTCCAACAATGTATTAACTTCCTAAATCCAGATTTTTCAACTGTATTTTTTAAGATTTTCTAGTGATCGGATGTGTAAAATAAGTACATATTAAGAATTTTCATATCGAGAGCTTCAATTTCATATACTCATTTGTCTCCTTTGTCTCCGAAAATGGAAGTCAAATTTTAGATTTGAACAATTTAAATTTTGGTCCTATAAAAATATACAGTTTGGTACTTACAGTAAATTTTATTTTAATACTTTAATGATTTTTTTGATATAAGGATTAAACGGTCACAAAACAAAGGTATTAAAAAATATAATTTTGAAAATAGAGGGCTGATTAGTGTAATTTGTCAAAATAGAGGAGCCATATTATAATTAACCTTAATAAGAAATACATATATAAAAAAATTAAATACTTTGTTAAAGATTATCTTGGCTTGGCAAAAACAGGTCCTTCAGAATAGACGATATTTGAAACTTTCTGCACTAATTTACTTTTGGAAACTAACTATATATTAAACTCGCAAAAAGTATTGAATAACAAAATTTTAATGGGTAACATACAACACTATCATGTTACATTATTATAAAAATATTACACACTTGAAAATATAACTTCCATACAAAATAAATCAACAATCCACTTACACAAACACATAAAAATTAACATAAAGTAATAAACCCACAAAGGAGTACAAACCACACACAAAATTAACAAAATATATTTGAGAGATAAAATATTCGAAATCTATTAACAAAATAGATTTGAGAGACAAAATATGAAATTCAATCAAAGTATATATTTTAGGAAACTAATAAACTAAACAAAGATGAGAAATAATAAAAAATAATGAAGAAACCACTGCCGATAAAAGAATATCACCAATGGCTCAAACCGTCAAATCAAATATGATTAAATTTTTTAAAAAAATGTGTTATTGAGTGATAGGTTGATGAATTTTTAAATTTGATGATTTTTTTTTTGTCTTTTTGTCAAATTAAATTTTAAAATTACATATATCTTATAAATTTTTATAAATTTTATATATTTTTATGTGCTTGAACAATGTATTTTGACTTAAATATTCATGTTTGAGATTTTGTAATAGTGAATATGAATTTGCCATGTAGTAGACAGTTGTATTGTGAAATAATAACAGTAGAAAGAAAATTACTCTATAATTTTTAAGATTATCAAATACATATACTGGGTCTTCTTAACGAATATTAATTATATTTTTTGAAGATGCAAGTTAAAACTGTCATACTATTTTTTTTATAGTTAAAACATAAATAAATAACTTATATATATAATAATTATCGATACTCAATTGTATGTATACAATATATAACATAGACTTAACAAATATTTTAAGCCAACATTAAGTCTGCACAACAGGTAGAGAAAAACACTAGTTTATTATAATAATAACAGATAATATTTAGTATTATGAAGTGAATCTATAAAGAATATTTTATTATTTTCGGTGCAATTCATAGCTTCCAAGAACCATGCACCTTCTTAGTATTGGTTTTAAAAGTTGCAGCGGATATTTGATTTAACTGTTTCATACATTAAGACAATTAAATTTTAAGTATTTTGTAATAAGCTTTTATTCATAATTTTTTTATTACAACTAATAGCGGATTCATATTATGAAACTATATTAAATTTATTAAAATTAAAATTTAATAGATAATTATATATTCAATTGATAATTTTGCGTTAAAAATTGTATGTTAACTATCAGTAACCGCTATCAACTACTAGCCGAGCTCTAAGTATAATTTATATATTTATTATTTATTCACCATTTATATTTTTAACTTTAATTTATTAACAAATTATTCATTTAAAATATTTTTTATTTATAAATGTGTTATTAATTATTTATATATCGGATTCAATATGATATAGGTTCCAGTAAAGTTTGAAATCCATCTTCACATATTTCGCAAATTAAAATTTTCGACTCCTATAGTTTCTATTTTACTGATTCAGGATCCCAGAATTATGAGTACAATTTTTTAACTTTGTAGCAAATATTTATAACAATTTCAGCTTTTTTTTTTTTTTTTTTTTTTTTTAAGAATGACCAAATTAAACATTAAACATTTTATCTTTCATAATTTTTTTTAAAAATTCAATCATGTAAATTACAGAAGAAAAAAAAAAGACACCAATTTTAACATTGAAGTGTTTGCAAGAAATTCTCAGGAAGCAAAGAATTCACGAATATTTATTAGGTGAAGAATAGAAAAAATAATGATAACATACCGGATAAAGGACAAAAGGATGGGAAAGATTTCGAAGCTCTTCATTTTGAATCTTCAATGGAGGAGGGGTTGCTGGTTTAGGATCTGCTAACCTCACCGCATCTGGTTTTTGACTTGTTTTTGGCTCCTTGTTTATAAATGGAAGTTTGAGAGTGGAAAAGAATGGAAAATTATTATTATTATTCAGAGGTTTTGGGTTATCTTTGTTGTTCTCATAATCAGCCATGGCCATGGGAATTGGGAGGTGAGAAGTTTAGAGAATACTGGAACAATACTTGTTTCTTGTGGCTTCATTTATAGGAGACGTATCTTTTGAGAAATATTATACTAGAACTTTCAAGCACACGCAAGTCTAATTCTTTCATATGCATCTAACAAATATTTCAAATCTAAATGTCTCAATTATCATATTGTCTTCAAGTATATTTTAAAATAGGGATTTTTTTTGTTGTTGTTTTTTATTTGAGTTAGAGTCAAACCATTGATTTAGGTTCAGTCCATCTTAATAACCAACCCGAATAAATGAACCCAACCCAACCATCTTCTCCTCCACTTTTTTTCCCCTTTCCATTAATTAAGATTTTAATTACAAACAAACATCATTAAGATTGAAAATTAGGAAAACTCAAACTTAATCTAAACACCACTAGAAGTGACCTCAGGTATTTGTCCATTCTCCAATAACAAAAACCAGTCCTTAACCTCATTCTTATCTCCTTCTCCCAGTCGAATTCATCCTCTTCTCCCTCTCCGTTCCCTTTTTCCTTTTCCAATATGTGTTATTGCTGAAACAAGTAGATACGATATTTGTTAAAGCAATCACTCATCAAAATCCAAAATAGAAATTTCGTTGAAAAATAGAAAAAAAGAAGGTGAATATTGTTAGGTAGATCCTTCCATAGACTAGACAATACCCGGAAAGAAATAGGGAAATGATCGAAGAAAATGGTACCGACCGACGAAGTAGTAGACCCATGGAGATGCTGGTCGTTCCGACGGCTTTGTCCGGTTTGAAATCACCGGTGAACATTGTTAGAAAGAATTTGGATACGAAGCAAATTGAAGAAGAAAGAAAGATTGTAATGTGTATCAGAAGCAGAAAGGAATGTATGTTTCATGTTAAACCCTAATGGCAGACCATTTTTTAACAATCTCCAAAGAAAAGTTTGGATCTTATGAGGAATACTAAGCTTCCAAACATGCTGACATAACTAAATTTCCATAGAAGATTGTTCACTTAACCTAGAAAGGTGTTGACATGCTAGTGTATAGTCTGATTTGACTGAATATTCCCCAATATTCCTGCATAGGAAATCTTGGCAATGGAATAGATAAGATTGCCCTGGCATCTTCACTAGATAAATTTTGCATAACCATATCCTCCCTCCAACTCCTACCATTCTCCTGAATTAATTGACGTACCCAAAATATCCCCCTATCCCTATTAGGAAGGGCATCTGGCAGAAAAGGAAAGGCTTTAGGGATCTAAGGATCCTCAAAGCAATTAACATATCTCCCATCCTTAACTTGCCATCTTAACCCTTTAGTCAAAACATCCCTCCCTATTAAAATACTTTGCCAACCCCAAGATGTATTGGAACCCTTCCTGGCTTTTAGAAAACTAGTAGAAGAGAAATATATACCTTTAAGGATTCTTGTTAACAAGGAATAAGGATAAGTTAACAACCGCTAACATTGTTTGGCTAACATGACCAAATTCATAGCTTTCTATTCTCTAAAACCTAACCCACCTTCCTTCTTATGTCTACATATTTTATCCCAAGCTACCCAATGCCTCATCCTTTTTTGGCCCCCGCAAGAAATTAGAAATTAGACTGTTAATCTCATGTGCTAAAAATTTGGGAATTTTCAAGTACGAGAAAGTAAATAATGGAATGGCTGAAACTACTGCCTTAATTAGTACTTCTACCAGAATGTGACAGTAGCTGCTCTTTCCATCCCCAAAGTTTGTTATTAATTTTCCCCTTCAAAAGGCTGTTTTTTAGACTTCTGAATCACAGCTGGAAGTCCCAAGTAGAAATCAATGCCGTCCAAATTAGAGATATCTAACAGTGCGGCCAAATCAGCTCTAAGGTTTGTAGGAGTATTTTTAGAGAACAAAATGGAAGACTTACGAAGATTAATTCTCTGACCACTCACCTGGCTATAAGTGTTTAACAATTGATGAACATTCAAAAATTCCTCCCTTGTAGCCCTTCCAAACAAAAGGGAGTCATCTGCAAACATTAACAATGCTCCCCATTAATTTTGATAGAATAACCCACTTAATCCAGACATCACAGAATCCCAATGCAACCATAATTTCATGCAAAAAAATTTCCATTGCACACATTCACAGGCTTTGCTAATATCCGATTCCAGAACATATTCAAAAATTCTAGTGTTAGTTCTATTCCTAAGGCAGTGAGTAACTTCATGTGCCAATAGTATATTATCTGTAATTAACCTACCTTTAACAAACCACTTTAGACTTCTGAAATAATATCAGGAATTACAGACAGCAATCTGTGAGAGAGGATTTTAGAAACAATTTTATAGCACACATTGCATAGTCTAATTGGCCTCAAATCTTTAATTGTTTCAACATTAACAACCTTAGTAATAAGAGAGATTGTTGTGTGGCATGTTTTTCAACATACGACCATTTGCACAAAAAAAGAAAAGAAATTCACAGCATTATAATCGTCGTGTTTCACAATAGACTAATAATTCTGAAAATATTTACCCGTAATCCCATCCTCTGCTGGAGCTTTATTTGGATTAATAGAAAATGCAGCCCTTTTTATTTCATCATTAGTCACTTCTTTCACCAAATTTTCATTACCTTAAGAGGAATCTCCCAGTTTGCAAGATTAATATTTTCAGTACAAGAAGCCCTATAAATATCTGAGAAGCGATCAACAATTACCTGGATGACATCACTTTTCCTTTTCTGCCAGACACCCTAATGAATCTTTAATTCCCAAAATCCTATGTCCCCCACATTAACCAACTTTGTCTGGCCTTTTATGCCCAATAAATTTCTTCTTGATTGATTGCTTCAGCTAATTGTTTCTCAGAAGCTCTAATTTCAGTAGCAGGATGATAAGGCTGGGCCTTGAGATTGGCATGCTTATTCTGTAGCTCCACAATAATTTTTTGAGAATTAGTCTTATGTTGTCTTGCCAATCTTTTAATGCCAATCTTGACCCCCTACTTTTACTATACAACTAAAACAAGGGACTCTCAACAACAAGCCTTCTTCAGCAATCTTGAACTAAAGCAGCAATTTCGGGGTTATTACTCCAGCGATGGTCATAACTAAACCAGTTCTGGGGCTTCCATTCATCACTGGTTGTTTGCAAAAGCAAGGGCCTATGATCTGAACCCATATCCTCTAGTTAATTCATAGTAGCATCAGGATACATCACCCTCCACTGCACAGTAGCCAATCCTCTGTCAATTCGCTCTTGATTATTCTGGTCCCCCTCCCTCCTATTGTTCCATGTAAAGACGTTACCAGTATAACCAATATCTGTCAAAAAATGATCAGCAACAAATTTTTGCAGCTGGAACATTGCTTCATTTAGGCAGCTATCACCACCAATCTTCTCATTCGGGTGCAAAATAACATTGAAATCTCCTGCTAATAGAAAAGCCCTATTCCGTAATCACAGTATTGACTAAGGAATTTCAACTGAAATGATCGTTTATCATCTTTAGACAAAAATATGCAGGAGGATAAAATCCCAGGAAGTCGCTGCAACAACATCCTGGGAGGAGCGATGGATGAGGAAATTATTATGTACTATTAGGCCATAAACTAATTGTTATTATTTAGTATTTTGTCCAAGTTCAATAAATAATGGTCAAAAAGTTTTTCTCAAAAATAAAAAAATAAAAAGTCAAAGAAGAGGGAACATCTGATACTTGTATGAGGACGCCCCCACTATAAACTTTTCCCTCTGTTGCAACGTTATTCTCAGATTATTACTATATTACTAGTACTGTGATCGGTCGTATATATAAACATACACACACTATTGAACTTCTAATCACGCAATCCTAATATTTCTTTCCTCTTTCAATTTGTAGTTCAACTTTCAGTTTTGATCTAAGATGAATTCGAACCATTTGCTGCTCGAGGAGCCTATTAGGATGGCTTCAATTTTGGAACCTTCGAAACCAGTAAGTTCCAACCATAACTTCAACACTGCTACTTCAACAACTCATCTCCTCTTCTTTTCTTTTTAGTTTAAGTTGGTTTTCGTGTTTGTTTCTTGGGAAAATGAGTGAAGTTCTTAATTATGAGGAATATGTTCTTTTAACTCTTCATTTTGTGGACGAAATATGCTGCCACCGTTTCATACTAAGGTTGACCTTTTTTTTTTCTCCGATCAAAGTTTGATTTTCTAGACTTTCTTTTTTCTCTTCATCCTTCTTTGATTCTTCAATACAATGATTTAGTTGAATACATGATAATTTTCTGTTTCTCTTTTGAATTGATTGCTTAGAAAATTTTAGGAATTTTATGCATTTTCATTAATTTGGATCTGAGTACACTTGATTATTGGCATTTGTTTTTCTAATGATTTTTAAAAACAAACAATTTTTCTTTCTTAGCATTTGTGTTTTTTTTAAAAAAAAAAAAAAAACAAAGTAGATTATTTTTGAATGATGGTTCAATGTAAATTTGTTTTCTGTTTTCTGATTTTGGGTTGAATATGTTTTTGCAGACTTTCTTTCCAGCAATGACAAAGATTGTTGGGACACTTGGTCCAAAATCTAGGACTGTTGAGACCATTTCTGCTTGCTTGAATGCAGGGATGTCTGGTATTTCCACATCTTATCTAAAGTTGACTATTCTTTCTTTGTTTTTTAGTCGAAAATTGACCTCTCCATAATTGAAATACTTCAGATAAACTCCTCTTTATCTTTAGTCACGATGTATTGTAGAATATCATAAGCTTGTTCTAATTTCCAAAGTAAATATCTAAAGGATTAAAAAGTGCAGATTTCATTTTTTGGACTTATTTACATCTGTATTGCCTTTACATTCACTCTCAATATTTTTCTCATACAGTGGCAAGGTTTGATTTTTCATGGGGTGATGTGGAATATCACCAGGAGACATTGGAAAATCTTAAAGCTGCAGTCAAGAGCACCAAGAAGCTTTGTGCAGTAAGTCTGTCCCTGTTTGTTATATGTTAAGTTTAAATTAGTCCTTTTAGGAAGCTTCATTAGAAAAAAAAACAACAAACTAAGCCTTAATCCCAAACAAGTTGGGATTGGCTAGATGGATCCTCCCATTGGATAATCACTATGCTAAAGAAATTGTCATGCAAACAATAAATAAACATGAATGAACAAATAAATAAAATAATAAAATTCATCTATGTTGGCTCGAGGACATGGATTCCACATCTCCATTTTGGTCTAATCTCAGCTAAATCCTCACTGATATCAAGAGTTTGTAAATCCTTAGCAATATTGGTTATAATACCAACAATGTTGTATGGAAGTGAGTGTTGGGAACCCAAAGTGCAACATATCCATAAAATGAATGTCGTAGAAATGCGCATATTGAGATGGATGTGCAAACACACAAGATTTGATAATATTAGGAAAACAATAATTTTGGAAATAAGATGGCATTTGGTGGTTCTGCATATTTGATATCTGTCATATGCTATAAATTCAGTCTAAAATTCTTTGTATGGGCAGATAATAATTTATCAACCCCTGTTGTCCCTAATTTGATGTTTGGATTTGAGCATGCATCATGGTGATTATGTTCCTTTTACAAGCTAATTGAGGTAAGGGAGATGTTTGTATCTTGTATGTCTACAATAGTACCTGTGAAGCATGAAATGCTTGTCTGCTGTTAATATTACTGTGTGGAGGCAGCATTGGGTTTTGCAAGAGCCTGGCAAAGCAATAACGTAGATAGAGGGCTTAGTGGTTGTGAACTTTTTTCCTGTAGGAGCAATGATGGTACCTAGGGAATATGATTTTCAAAGTTTTGTTATGATTAAAGATTGTCAGTGCAGTATGTGAACTATTCAAGAAGTTACTGAATTTGACAATCTAGTTCTCCTTAACTGTACATATGTAAATTATCACTCATTATGTTTTCACTTTAGCAGGTTATGGTTTTCAATTCTTTTCCCTTACCAGACCTGCATTTCTACTTAGCTACTACTTTCATTATACATTGACTTGTCTTTCTGTCGTTATTTATTATTGTTGTTCCTGGCTTTTATACTAGGTTATGCTAGATACAGTGGGTCCTGAGTTGCAAGTGGTTAATAGAAATGAGCATCCGATTTCCCTTGAAGCTGATACCACTGTTGTCCTAACGCCAGATCAAAACAAGGAAGCCTGTTCAAATCTGCTACCGATAAATTTTACTGGTTTGGCAACGGTAAAAGAACTTATACATATTTTGCAGTTTCAATTTGGTTTCAGAAAGTATATTTGTTTTCATTTTCATGATCTTCGGCAATTTCTAGTACTATTCGATGTGCCTCTATATATGTGCTTTGGGGGGTGGAGGTTTTTGAAAAGCAAATAGCTGGATAGTTATAGCTGAATCACTGTTGGTATGATCTCACAGGTTTTGAGAAAATATATTCTAACCTATGAAGCTTAAGAAAAACTAGAATTGGGTGGTGATGATTGCAATTGGATTTTTGAATTCTTTGAATTTGTTTCCTAAACTAGACTAATATCTAGCCAATCATAGTCAAGAAAGTGTTTTTCAATTCATTTATCTAATAACTCATTTATAACGAGATGTGAGCTTCTCAATTTGAAATTTAAATGAATATAGATGCGTCATATCAATTTTCTCACTTGGCTGGAGTTTATTATGTAACACGTTTCAATATTTCAGTCACATAAGGAATGTAAAGAATTTGTAAAATATGATGAAATAGACTTCCTTGGTGGCCTGGTCATTAAGAAGTTACTAAGGCTGCATATGAATTAATTTAAACTAAAAAATATTATTGGCAATTTCTTTATCTTTTGGGGCTTTAATGTAGTGAAATCTCCATTGAAGCTCACCATATAGAATATTGAAGTATCTAACTTAAATATTAAACAATTTATACTTAGTTCTCCTCTGTTTTTTCTCATTTCAATCTTATTCAATTTTTATTTTATTTCAGATGTCATTACCACTTTCTTTTGAAGTTAGTATGCTAATAAAGGAACTTCTACCTTTGTTTTTCCCCTCTCCATGAAGTTCATTTTCATTGTTTCATTTTCAATCCCCTACCCTCACCTTTCTCTCTCTCTCTTCACTTTTACTCCTTAGTTTACAAAATTGTAAATAAAGCAAGCAAGTACTTATGATTCCTGTTTTTGTATATAGTAAATTATGGCAGACCTCCTACCCCAACCTCTGATCAAAATTGCCATAACCAAACTTCTATATGGTTTTTGCAGGCTGTGAAGAATGGAGATACTATTTTCATTGGTCAGTACCTGTTCACTGGAAGTGAAACTACTTCTGTTTGGCTAGAGGTAAGGCAACATTTATGTATCTGAGTCGAATCACTAAGTGCGAATTCGTATGGTGGCTGTTTTTTATGTTTAGTTTTTTTATTCTCAAATGTAGAAGAAAAATCTATTGTTAAAATATATTTACTAATGTATTTCAACCTGAAAGATGTTTTCCTTTTCCATAAGCTTGTTTTCCGTTGTTAGAAAAGCAGAGATAAAAAAACTAGAAGCATAACTTATGCCAAACATCCCTGAGAGATTGCTTGGTTAGTAATTTTTTTCTGACAGGTCATGATATTCAATTTTAACTCAATTGAGGCATTCAAATCATCACCCTCTTTTGAATGGCATCCTTCCTTGACTTGCTAGTTGCCTCACTATTTATTGTATTTGAGGGGATCAATCCTTGAAAAGTAGCTCGAATTTTCAACTTAAAATGAATTGTGACTATTAACTATACATTTATCTCATGAAGTCTCAATTGAAATTGCAGGTCAAGGAAATAAATGGTGAGGATGTGGTTTGCCTGATAAAGAATTCTGCTACCTTGGGAGGACCTCTCTACACTCTACATGTCTCCCAAATTCGTATCAATTTGCCTACTCTTACTGATAAAGATAAGGAGGTTTGTATTGCTGCTCAATATGTTGTTTATGTGGTTGATCGGTAGCTTTAGTTTGTTCATATTTATTAGCATTGCTGATTTCAATTTCCCCTGGTTCCCTGCTGTTTGGCGCTTGTGCTTCTTTATGTGAAATGTTTCCCAGGAGACAGCTTACTCACCAATTTTATTCAGTGTACTTAAACAGCTTCTTCATTGTTTATCTTATATTACGTTTCCGGGATTTGTCCTTGTATCAGTGCAAAAAGGATATCCTCCAAATTGATTTATTTCTGTTTCAGTAATCTTCTTTTGGCTGGAAAAGAAAATTGTTGCATTATTTAATAATTTGAGGTCTTCATATATCCATTTAATAGATAGTCAATCACATTCGTTCTACAGAATGCAGTAATGATTTAGATTCATCAAAATTGTTTGGTATTGTTTCTTACTATTTCTGTGATATTAGTGAGATAGTCTTATCCTAGAAACTGTGCATTTTTTTTCCCTTTTAGAACAAGAACTGTGTGCTTACTTTTATATTTAATTTCCTTGTTGATGTTTGGATTATAACTGATAATTGATCCTTAACAGGCTATAAGCACATGGGGCGTTCGGAACAATATAGATTTCCTCTCATTGTCATATACCAGGCATGCTGAAGACATCCGCCATGTAAAGATTCAATTGTTAGCCAAGTTCTCTTGTATTTTGTTTTTCTTTACTTGCTTTTTGAAGCCCTTCCTTTTCTTTGGTGTTTGCTGCATTTACTCTCCCATTTTTAGCTTCCAGAAATGATTATTATTGGAATCAACGATTTGTTATGATATGTGATTTTCTCTATAAATCTCTTAGTGGCTGCTCATGGTATTATACAGGCCCGGGAGTTTCTTTCCAAGCTAGGGGATCTCCAAACTCAAATATTTGCAAAGATTGAAAATATAGAGGTGAATGATAGCTTTCTTGCAATTGCAAGCGATTGTAGTGTTGTATTTCAGACTTGATTCTTTGTTTTCCCCACCTATTTACGATTTTACCTCTTGGTTTATCATCTGTGCATGTAGGGATTAACTCATTTTGATGAGATCCTGCAAGAAGCAGATGGCATCATCCTTTCTCGTGGAAACTTGGGCATAGATCTCCCACCAGAGAAGGTAAGCATTCAGATATGAGCTGTTGTTACATGGCCGCATGTGCATGCTGTCTGAGATGCAAGGATTACATACTAACATTTTTGAGATTAGAATGGGTGTCAAGGGCTTTAAAGCTTTTGCAATAGTATAATAGTATAACATTTCATGAACATCATCCTCCCTCCACCCCCACCCACCCACACCTTTGGCTTTGAAATTTAAAACCAATTTTGTTCTCAAATCTTTATCAATATAGGATTGTTTTCTGTTTATTGTCTGATATGATAACTTTTTGAGCAAAATGGAAGAGTTACAGGCATTACAATATGTATTTTCCCACTATGCCAAACTACCAATGTATATTGTTGGAAGACTGGATTAGCATGTCAATTCCAATTTGCTTTAGTTTTCCTATTTCTGAAAAATGTTTTTGCAATTTAACATAGTTTTGAAATTGGCTAATGATCTAAGATGCAATTCCTTTGTGGATTTTACAGGTGTTTCTATTTCAAAAAGCTGCTCTGTACAAATGCAACATGGCTGGCAAGCCTGCTGTGGTTACTCGTGTGGTAGACAGTATGACAGATAATTTGAGACCTACTCGTGCAGAAGCAACTGATGTTGCAAATGCAGTATTGGATGGTAAATGTCAGCAGCACAAAATTGAGATACCTAAAGTTACTCTTACTGGAGTATTGTCATGTTTGATGTTGTGGACCGTCTGTGCTGTGATATCTCCTGACATGTTAGGAAATGTTACTATATTGCTTTTGATTATTCTAATGTTGATTTTCTGTCATCTGAGATTATTATTGTATGTTATAACTTTTATGCAAACTAACATAGTATAACAAAAGTCAATTTTTTGTTGTTTCAGGGAGTGATGCAATTCTTCTTGGTGCAGAGACCCTGCGGGGACTGTACCCTGTTGAGACCATTTCTATTGTTGGAAGAATATCTGCTGAGGTATGTTTTTTTGTTTGCTTTACTCAACTCTCCCTCTGTTAGCTTTTTCTGTTTTCTTTAGTGGTCAAAGCTGTCCATTTTCCTCTTTTCCTTGACACTTAGAAATATACACACGGCCTAAGGTTGCATTCCAAATGTCTTGGAATTTGATACTTATTTCTTCTTCCGTGGGCTATCCATAGCCACTCAACCCATTATGCTTCCCCTTATTTGCATGAGTTGGACTTTTGTATTTTAGCAAGCAAGGGAACGAGGAGTCAGAGCTTTTGTCCATCATGAATTCATCTTGGGCTAGTATCATTAAAGCACATACCTGATCATGTTAGCTGGCACCAAATGATTTAATAGTTGTTGGTTTGACCAAAAAATGGTATGCTCCATTTTGAATTTCTACACTGGAAAATGTTGCAAGTATGCTTGATGACTTGAGTCCTTATCATTGAGAGAGACTATGGATCCACCCGAATACCTAGGCTGGTTACGCTACTGTTGTCATGTCTATTTGAATCTGGTGAATTCAGGCTGGGCAGGGTCTTGGAAATTAGTCACAGGTTGGTGCATGGACTTGGAGCCAGACTCTATCCTGAACTGCTCAATAATCATGATCATGAGGTTTGGTTAGGTTTCATTATAATGATCGAAAATAGGGTAAATAATAAAAAGGAAAAAGAATGATTTTCAAATTTCCTTGATCTTGAACTACATTGTGTATTTTATTTTATTTTTTCTAATGGAAACTAAATTTCCATTTGCAGGCGGAGAAAGTTTTCAACCAAGATCTGTATTTCAAGAAGACTACCAAATATGTTGGGGAACCAATGTCCCATTTAGAATCTATTGCTTCCTCTGCGGTATTCTGCTATTGCAACATTTATTTTGTTATAGACTGTGGGCATGAAAAAATTGTTATTTCTATTATTCTTACTCTTACCCTTTCTTGGTAAACAAGGTCCGTGCAGCTATCAAGGTGAAAGCATCTGTTATACTCTGCTTCACTTCTACAGGAAGAGCTGCAAGGTTTTCTATTTTCACTTTTATTTGTACTGTTCTTTTTTTGTTATAATTCTTATGCAACACAAATATATTAGGAAATCAGGCTTTTCTTTTTGAAATCAGGTTTAGACACTAACAAGTTTTTGTTTTCGATATAGAATTAAGTTGACTTTGAGTACCTATGGATGAATGCAGGTTGATCTCAAAGTACAGGCCCCCAATGCCCGTTATATCCGTCGTTATTCCTCGATTGAAGACCAATCAACTGCGCTGGACCTTTACTGGTGCTGCTGAGGTATGCTATCATTTTTATCACATATGTTTTTTTGGTACAGCAAATTGGCATGGCCTTTTCCTTTTATTAGCTTGAATATTTTACTGAACTCAATAAAAAATTTTAGTCCAAAATTAGTTGGGGAATAGAGGTTGGCTGCATCTGATCATATCTCTCTTCATGCAAGCCAGATTTGTTGATCCAAATGCTGAACCAAATATCACAGCTTCAGTCCACTTTTTAATTGATTAATCATGTTCTGCAACATTACTTATTTGGTTTTATTTTATGATTGAATTTGAAGCTCATTATTCTTTTGGTCCCTCCCCCCTATTTTGTCGCAGGCAAGGCAGTCGCTCATTGTCAGAGGACTTTTTCCCATCCTTGCAGATCCTCGTCATCCAGTAAGTGCTATTTTAAATGAGATATTTCCTTTCATGTCACTTCTTTCCATCTTCATATTTACAGTGAAAAGGTAAATAAAAGGCATTTATATATCAATGCGCTTTTGACATCAAATTATCATTTAATGGTATTCTTCATGAAGCACTTCTGTGTGAGCTTATTGTTTATCTACATTTAAATGTAACTTAAATTTTTGTTTTGCATTCAATTTATCATCATGTTTCAATTTTCAAGAATTATCTTTTTCCTCTAAGTTCTGTTCAAATCATTGATCTGGTTCCATGTTGAACCCTAAGAACTACTTCTCAGTTCTCATCATAGTACATGTAAGCAAAAGTCTGGGTTAAGTAAAATTTGTCTTTGGCGTTGAATTATGGTGATTCTGTGCCTCACTGAATTTTTAAGAAGTCGTTATTTGTACCAAAGGGACCAAGAAGAGGATGACCATTTAAAATTGATTCGGACATGTTTTCTACTATTTCTTTATATTAATTTTATTTTCTAAGAATGATGAGATTATTAAAGAAATGTATGCCTTGGTTTCGACAGGCTGAATCTACAAGTGCAACAAATGAATCAATTCTGAAGGTTGCGTTAGATCACGGCAAGGCAAATGGTATAATAAAGCCACACGACCGGGTGGTTATTTGCCAGAAGGTTGCAGATTCGTCAGTGGTGAAGATCATCGAGCTTGAAGACTAATTATGGCCAGCAGGCATCATCATTTTAACTTTTGTCTGCAACTGTTTATGGTTCAGCACAAAATAAGTGAAAGAAGCATTGTATATCTTCTTAAATGACGTATTGGGCGCAGATGTTTACAACCTCCCTTAAGCTAAAGAAAGCACATGCACAAGTACAAATTGTGCAATACTGTTATATGTAAATTAGTACTTTTATTATTCTTGTTATACTAATAAATTTACATGAACTGCTGAATCTTTTTTTATCAGCTAATCTGGGGAGAAATCCTAATTTCTGTTATAACAAGAATAGGCTTATCTACGAGAGAAAGGCCTATTAAGCTAATGGAGTATTTTTCATTAAAAATATAAATCTAAAAATCAGCTGTTATGAACAATAACACATATAAACATGAGACATTACAACAGGTTAAGTTAATCAGCTGTTACCAAACAGTCATAACATTCTACCATTTCCATTGCACTCCTCCAAAATGCTTGCTTCTCATCGCTATATCATCAGGTTAAAGTGCCTCTGAAAAACGTAAATCTGCCGGACCAGGACCCAGTATTCCCTTCTGTTCACTTATCTTGCCCAGTCCAAGAGGAGGAGGTGGAGGTGGTGCAGGCTCTGTTGCCTTTTCGTCATCTCTCCATATCATAGTCCCTTGCCAATCTCTCTGCAACATGAAAAAGCAATCCAATTACACATAAAACAGACAAAATGCAGGGGAAAATGATTACTCATTCTGATGGCAATTGGATAAGTGTAAGAAATAAACTTGCCTCATCGATAATGTAGGTCTCGTCTGGCAATAGAGGGGTTGAAAGAGGCGGGGCAACATCAGGATCAGGTTTTTGAAATATAAAGGTAGAATACAGACCTACAAAATTGAATAAGCCAAAATGCTGAGACTGTGTTCCTGAAATGCTGACATTGACAATTGCAAGAGAATACCAAAGTAAAGAAACAACATAAAATTAATACCTAATACATCAAATGCTCGGGGAAGAAGCCGTCCTCTAGGGTCTACAAGGTTTGGAACGGCATTTATCACCATGCCTGCAAAATGCGTTCTTGAGCATATGAAAATGTGAGATTAGATACCACTCATCAAAAGAAAAAAAAGGAACGCTTAGTATCTGAAAAATGCCAAACAGACAGATAAAAGAAAAAGAAAAACAGACAAAGAAATGCTTCAATTAAGAGCATAGCATGTGCACTCAATACCTGTTATCATCGTAGAACTCCGTCAAGTTCTGAATTTCCACATACTCCAAACCAGCTTCCCTGGCCAACCTAGTCACATACACAGAGTACGATAAACTCACACAAAATAGAAAAATGTCTGTATTATACATGAGTAATACTCTTTACATTCTTCTCAAAAAAAGAAAAAAAAAAAACAGCTCTTTACATAGTTTTCTAGCAAATATAAAAATTTCTAATGAATATAATTATACAATGAGATGGGCGTGAACCTGATCAAGCTTGGAAAATGGACCAAACAATGTGTTTCAGCAGACACATCATGAGCAAATTTTAACTGGTATTTCTTCCCAAACAATGGAAACCTGATTTTTATACAAAATAAATAAAAATAATCGGCACAAGATTATCTGTTAAGAAAAACAGCTCATTTACTAATAAATTAATTAGCAACATACTTCTCTTCCTCAACTTCGAAGGTGATCATGTAGCTTTCGGATCGAATGCAATTGGGAACTATATTTGGCTTGATGCTGCCACTTCTGTTATGGTATGCTTCGACATTCTTTTGGTACTTTGCCCTATGAGATAATTAATGTCAAAAAGCTGTTTATATTTATCTTTTCTGAGGCAAAATGTCAGAGACTAATGGTTGGAAGCAAGTAGAAATTTGAATGTAAACACAGAACAAGAGATTGCAGTCGAAAAGTAAAGGCTGTGACTAGCACGCCTCTGTTCTTTAGTCTTTACACAGAGATGCAGACATTATCCTGTTTGAGTACCGTGCAAATAGATGCTACCTATGATATGCAGGTAACTGATGAAGCAACAATATCAAATGCAAACTGGAACTAAACAAAACAGTAGGATCAAATACCAGAATATAATTGAAATGAATTCCTAAATGGGGCATAAAGAGCAGTACCTCCTCAAACCAGAGTATACAGTAGAAAGATTGAAAAATATGAAATTCAACAGCATGTCATGGACAAACATGACGCATACCATATGGTAGATGAGTCGGGAGTAATACCAAAAAAGTAACCCCCCGGTTTAAGCAAAGATGACACATTATGCAGAAGTTTTCTCGCGCTTTCCTCAGTCTCAAAACATAACTGTAAGAAGAATTCTAACTTCAGTTACAGAACTTAAAACAGAATAATATATTTACATAAAATTCATAACTAACAGAAACAAAAAGAAGAAATGCCAAAAAATGATGTTGGTAACCTGCAAATTCTGTAAGCAACAAACTAGATCAGCCTGATTGGCCTTTTCGTGTAGCTGTGAACCAAAATTTTCCTGTCAATGCATACATTGTCAAGTTAAATAACGTAGGTTAAACTTAAAAAGAATCAAAAGAAATAATTAACTAGACCACAAATCAAAATGAAAATAAAGAAGCATTCCTCTAACAGAAGATGAAATGTCACCAAATATACACAAAAATGAACATAATGAACTCACTGGACTTGGTAAAAAGAACTCACTGAACAAGGATCAGCCTCAAAGAACTCGTAAGTATAGCTTTTCTTCTGACTCTCCCAAGATTCTTTGATCTCATCTATTCCTGATGATGATACATCTGCCAAAGGACACGTAACTCTCTTATATATAGAGCAAGTTGAAAAACTATATGCCAAAAAGGGAGGGAACCCGATAACTTGAACACAATACCAATTCCTATGTAATGACCAAATTGAGCAGCATCCCATTTCTCTGCGTCCGCGGTTCCACCACAATACAAATCGCATACCTTCAAAGCCCCAAAATAAATCCCAATTGATAAATAACCACAATATAAAGATGTCAACTTTTGAAAGAGAGAGTGAACGAGCACAGACAGTGGCATAGGGGTGGATGAATATCTTGATAAGAGCTGATTTAGCGAATTCGCAGAGACGGTGGTGAGCTGACTCATTTCTTGGAATTGCAGATGAGTTGCTCATGGAGTTCACAAACCTACCACTCCGGGTTAATCAGCAGGGAAGATGTTTCAGAGCAGCGGCTCGGGTGCGCTTTCTGTCCGTTATTTGGGGCTCATATTTTTGTCCTTTATATACTGTACTATATTTTCTCTTTTTTGTATTTAAACCAATAAAAATATAGCGACAAAAAGTTTTCAAATTTACGAGCTTCCCTGCTTGAAAGTTGTGGCCTTTGTGCGCGACTAACCGGCAATTGCGAGCAAAGCGGTGGTGGTTGTAGGCGGAGAGATGAGCTGTCCAGAACAAGAAACTGAGACCTTAGTAGAAGCTGCTTTAAGGGTGCTTAACACCGGGGACCCCTTTGAGAAGGCCAAGTTAGGTGACTCCATCGCTTCCCAATGGCTTCAAGGAACCATTTCACAAGCATACCGAGATTCTGTGGATCTTCCTGTTCCTGATCGTCCCGCAAGGCTCGCCAATGTATGCTTGAAAGCTTTTGTGTTTTATGGTCTTGCAATTTGTATTGCTTTTCTTATTTTTATTAGTATGTGTTCGATGAAATGCCTGAATGAAACCAAAAATTTGATGCAGGTTAAGTTACTGGCTCCAGGTTTAATGCCTAAGCTTGGAAAAGCTGGAAGCTTGCAGAGTAGGCAGGCCATAGTGCATAGCCTTGTCCATACTGAAAGTTGGGCTATTGACTTATCTTGGGTACATAATTACTACACTTGCAGTCATATTTAGCATAGTATTAGTAATATTCTTCTTGTTACTCGGTTTGAGGCTTCCTGAAATAGTTTGCAACTGAACAAACACTTAGACCCATTTATTTTAATTTGGCTATGTGAGGTAGTTTTGTGTGCTCGCCATTTTGCCTGAGCAAATGCATTTATTTTGGATTATCTTTGCGCCCATACTCTTGTTAGATATACATACATATGCTTGACTCAAATCATGTCTTTGTCCTTTCAATTATGGAATGAGTTTTTGCTGTTGCATGTATATCCATATGTATGCTTTGGGTATTGTCTTATGCCTATATAAGCAGAAGGATAGAATCATGATTCACTTTTCTATGCCACATCACTTTCAAATTGATTTAATATTGATGTCCATGAATAAAGAAATAAATAATGGTGATGCTTTGCAGAACATACAAATTAATTGTTATACTCCCTCCATCCCCAAATATGTGTCCGAACTTCCACTTTTTTTTGTCACATATAAGTGTCTCATTCCTAGATTTTAATAAAATTAAATGGTGATTTTTCTTTAATACCCTTGAAATATTAATAGATAATGGACTTTGGAAGTTGGACAAACATTTAAATAAATGGTATATTGGTCATTTAATAAATAAATTTTATATTTCCAATATAATAACTAGTTAACTTTCATTTCTTAATACTTATGAAAGTGGAAGTTGGTACACTTATTTGGGACGGAGGGAGTATTTTATTTCATCCTTTAGGATATTAAGTGGGGTATCTAGAAGTTTGAACATCTGCTCCTTTTATCCAATTCTGTTGCAAACTTTCAATTTTTGATAATTCATAAAGGAGCTTTCTAATTTTTGCTATTCTAATAATTCAACAAATGACTAATTTATTTAATATTTCATAGTGATAGAGTTGAAAAATGCAATTTTTTTTTTTTTGTGTATTACAAAATTAAAGTTCATGATGTAATTTCAAACTAACTAAAGTTTGAGCTTTTTTGAGTCATTAAGGCTTCATTTTATCTGATACTGCATAGTAGCTTCAAAAGAGAAGCATTATTGCCCATTTATTGAGCATTTCTTGACATGTATTCAAACATTTTGAGTTTATTCATGACTTCCCTATAGGATATAATTGCTCGGTTTGGTAAGCAAGAATCAATGCCAAGAGAATTTTTTACAGATTTTGTGAAGGTTGCTCAAGATGAGGGCAGGCACTTCACTCTCCTCGCAAAACGGCTTGAGGAATTAGGTTCTTCTTATGGGGCATTGCCTGCTCATGATGGCCTATGGGACTCCGCCACTGCTACATCTAAGGACCTATTGGCACGTTTGGCAATAGAACACTGTGTGCATGAGGTGTGTGTTTATGTCTTACCTTTGACTCGTTGGTCTGCTGGCATCCTTATCTTCTTTGTTAATCTGAATACCTGTAATTCATTTCACTGGTGTACCTAGTCCTGCTTTAGAGAAAACAGCTTGGCCTTTATCTGCAAAGTTTTGGCTGTTAAGAGGAGAATTCATTGGCATAAGTAACTCAGTGTAGGATGATGTATAGGATTACAAGTTCTTCCATAATTGCAGTAGAATTATTGAATTGATATATTCTGAGAAGATAATAGTTTGTTTACACTTTTTAGCTGTTGGCGACATTTAAATTTTGGCTTAATTTATTTATTTGAATATTCTGGATATATCTCTTTTTGACGAATAAGTAAACTAATTCAGGCGAGAGGACTAGATGTGCTGCCTACTACAATTTCTCGGTTTCGCAATGGAGGTGACAATGAAACAGCTGAATTACTGGAGAAAGTGGTTTATACAGAAGAGATTACTCATTGTGAAGCTGGAGTCAAGTGGTTCAAATATCTATGTTTGAGGTCTAAAAATGCAGCTTTTGGCAACAGCTTAGCATCTCAAGGGAGCTGTGACAGAGAATGTAACATTACGACGGAGGAGAATGAAGACATTATTAAGAAGTTTCATGCTATAGTGAGAACACACTTCAGAGGACCATTAAAGCCACCCTTTAACGATGCAGCAAGGAAGGCTGCTGGATTTGGTGCTGAATGGTATGAGCCACTTGCTGTGAAAGATACCCAACAGCAATTCAATACTCAGTAACAAGCTTTGATCATCTTTTTTTTTTTTTTTTTTCTTATGATGTTGCTCTTATTTATTGGAAAACATGAATCCTATGGATATAGAGGGTAGAAATATATTGAAATGGATTAAATTAGTCCATGTTATAATTAAGCAAATTGTTTTGTATAAACTGGCTAAACAACTCAAATATTATGAGAAAGGCTCTTTACAATTCAAATTTTTTAGACCCTGCATTAGTGGAATCATTTATCTGTCAACCAACTAGGAGTCTAAATTGATTGTTGCTTCTTGCGACAACTCCTCCCTTCTCTTGTATTCATTTTTTCAAATAATTTTAAATTGGCCTAACATATAATTTAACATGAATTCCTTAATGGAACCTTAAAGTTGCAAACGATTATTAACGCATGAAATATACAATAGCGACTAATTTAACACTTGCATGCTATAAGCCATGTCTGATATTTGTTCAGTTTTTAACAACTTTAAATGCTAAAATGATACCTCGCAAAGTTTAAAAATCTAGACAATTAAATTATATATTAGGTAATTTAAATGTATACATATTTGCAATGGATATCATGTTTGATCATGAATTTACTCCCAAACTGAAAACGGAATCCTACTTTGGGTATCATGTAATCTAAGATTAACCTAACGCATTTACTCAAAATAATAATAATAATAACTGAACGCAGTCATAATTGAAATCGTATCAAGTTTCAGAGGAAATATGCAAATCCTCAAGCAGGTTACAGATGTCGAAGCCAATCCAACACATAATCAATAAGAAAAAAAGAGAACAATTTATTGATTAAACCTCACATAATTTACTTTATTTTCTTATACACTATTCATATTTCTTATTGAAATGGCAGCATGATTTTCAGGGAAATAGCAAAATTATGCATCGATTGTCCCCCTCAGTAATCAATTGCTTCTACATATTAACAGAGTTTAAACTAAACTCCAAAATTGTGTAAAAATGGTACAGCACAAGCAAATTTTAATTGGGAAAGAATTGTTAGATATTCCTCAAACAAATTGGCACCACGCTTTCAAAAATGCCTAATTAGGTTTTCTCATAGAAGAAGTCTCCTGATATCACTGAAGTTGGACCTCAAAGCTGAGAGAAATGCACCTGCAAAGACAATAGCTTTAAACTTGATACAAAGGAAGTTCGGTCAAAGTAAATTGAATATCTAACGCTGTTGTTAATTTAATCATCTCCACTTCCCTAATGTAAGGTTAACGTGCAGAGGAGCTCTCTATAGTCAACTTGAATATAAGTAATAGTTCTAGCACTACAAACCTGCAACTTTGCCCTCAAAAACTCGATGATCAGCAGATAAAGTCAAGTTCATTTTGTTGACCACTGCAGGCTTCTCAATACCTGGTACGAAGTAAACTCCATGTTAAATTATATTTGACAAGTAATATCTAATATTACAAGGCACAATTTACTAGCACCAAATGCTTACCATCACTTCCAAGTAGTGGTTCGACAACCTTGTTCCCCCTACCAACAGCAAGGATGCCAGCCTGAAATTTTGTGAAGAGAGTTTTTAACATGGAGAGGAAACAATAATCACAGTAAATTGAAACAAAAGAGAGAACAATTGCAGCAATGAAATATCGTTAGGTTATCCTGTAACCCTTTGACTTCTTACAAACATAGAAATAAGACATAGGAGCTGTTTCTAATGTTGTTCTCAAGATATGTAGCACTAACTTTAGAGATATATGGAAAAAAAATGGTTTCTCCAACATACAAAATTGGAATCATTTTAGAAAATACTAGGCAAATTTCAACTTTTGCTAATTTATGTCATTGAACCCAAGAGTATCCAGTATTGGCATGAAATCCTTATCATATTAATTTACCACAGGATTTGCAACGAAGGAAACAAGGAATGGGAGAAATCAAGGAAACAAATTCAAACTTAAGTCATTGCCAGGAAAAATGCAAAAATTTAAAAGGTGCAGCATAGAAATGGCAACATTAGAAGTTTAGGATAAAAATGCTATAAGTTCTGAATTTGAAACATTCTTCTTGTAATTAAGCCCCACTTTTTCAGGGTGTAAGCCAAATGTGGCCTTATCTTTTATTGTTTGAATAGCTGAAATTTTCTTATCAAGATAAGATGAGCAGAGAAACCAAGTCTTGTTGGCTTGGTAGAAGAAGCAAAGGTTATGCACACATGTAGCAAAAGAGAAGGAAAAAACCTGGGGTGGATTTATGATTGCAGCAAATTGGTCCACTGGATACATTCCCAGATTTGAAATACTGCATAATGATCAAAAAGCAATATTATTTTTTCTTGTTTTTGTATTTTGAAAAATGGAAGGGAATGAGTTGGGTAGTGAAAATAAAGATGTGTAGGTACCTAAAAGTCCCTCCTTGAAATTCATTCGGCGCAAGCTTCCCTGCTCGAGCTTTTTCAGCAAGTTGCTTCACCTGAAGGTTCATTTAACAGTATTAATAATATGATATAAAGATTTCATACACACAAACACACATAATGAGATGAAAAATGAACAACTTAGAAGCTTTTATAATAATATTATGGTAAAAATTTAATAAAAAGGAGAATCTAATGTATAAATGATGAATTTTCTATCAAGATCAAAAACCTAAAATTCATTTTCTTTTGGGCAGAGGATGATAAACATTCATTATTTTCCAAATAAGAAATCTTATAGTGATAATGTGGGAAACTGATCTCATTCCTTTGATCTAACCATGGAAAGAGTTCTGTATGGGCCTTTCTTTTCTTTATGTGACTTCTGCACAACAAAATTCCGAGGGGAAAAATTAAAATGCAAAACTTCCAGTGTACCTCTGAGGAGATTGATGAAATCGACTTTTGGTCAGCATTCCTAACTATTGGAGTCATTAAACCCTGCAATGTAAGTAGAGTGTTGAGCCAGATTTTTCCCAGGCATTCAGAATAATGGATAGCTATAACAAAAATACCTTCTCAGTGGCAACAGCTATTGATATGTCAACAGAATCACACAAAATTATTTCCTCTTTCTCAGTACTCCAGTAAGCTGCGATGCATTGAAATAACTGACTTTAAGTAACAGCAACAAATACAGATGTTTCATCACAGCATAGGGGGACAGAGCAAAAAACAATTCAATAAAATTGAAGATGTAGTAGATTGCTTCCGTGACATAAGAAATAATATTAAATTGAGAAAGAACAGAGATACTTCTTATAGGGCAGCATTGTGGACTGCTACATTGCATAACAATAAGGAGATACTGGGATATACTAGTTAATTAATTCATAAGTAACTCCTAGACTCAAGTTATCAATCACTCCTTAATTACAACATATCCTGATAACTATACAAGTCAACAATAAAATAATCACTAAATCATGACGTTTAATATAGAAAATTTATCAATTCCAAATCATTTTGAATTTTATTTCTATTATTCTATTTCTATATTTTTTATTTACATATGTATTTTTTCTATTTTAATGAATATTTTATACAATAAATATTTTTATATTTTTTATTCTATTTTCTTATATTATTATTCTATTCTATATTTAATTTATATTATTATATATATTAATAATTATTTGAAAATATATATATATATATATATATATATATAAAATTATTATTTTAATTCAATTCTGTTATTCTATTCTATTTTTTTAAATATATTAGCTTTCTATTTTAATTCAAAAATTAGAAATAATAAAGTTTTGATAATTATTCTATTATCCTGTAGGACTCAATGCTAAAAATTTAGTCATCATTTGCTGATTATGCACCGCCACTGGCCTACTAAATTTAGCAATATGCAAAACAAATATAGATGTGCTGCTATGATTTTGATAATTATCCTTCGAGCAATCAACCCTTGTTTAATAAAAGATCAACACATGAAAAAATATGTCTGGAATAGTATCTAAAATAATTTAATGCTTATCTTACCATTAGCTTCAGGTACATTTCTCAAAGCGATTGCAACAGCTTTAATGACAATGTCATTTACTGATACTTTAATATCATGTTTCTCTGCAAATCCACATAGCACCAATGCATGAGTGATCAGCTAAAATTATTGGCATCCATATATTAACGAATTGAAAGGTCAAATTTTAAACCTTTTAGCTCTTTTCTGAATGAAAGAAGAGGATCCAAAGTAACATCTGATAGACAAAATTGAAAAAATTAGACACAGTATATAATATATAGAACAGTAAGAGAGAGAAATTACAACATAAAATTCTCACAACCTGTTGATAAATATAAATGAGGTGTAGTCTGTTTTGATTCCAACAGCCTTCTTGCAATCACCTGCAACCACAAATTGTTGAGCATAGACAATTTTATGCCAAACTAAATTTTAGGCCACATTTAGTAAAACTTTCTTTTATATAAAAATTACTGAAAGCAAGGAGGGACCCAATGCAACAGTAGGAAGAATGCAAGGAAACTACCTCAAAATAAATACACTATTAAGGAAAAGACTCAAAACATTCAAAAGCTTTAGGTGGAAAAATAGGAACTAGAAAGTAGAAATAGATGTACCAAAATCCACCACAATTTAGGAAATAAAATCTCAATTAAACTGCACCACACCTTCAATTCCGGACATCAGAATTCATAAAGTGCACTAGTGCATTGTGTGCTAATACTCACGCTTCAGTAAGCAAACCACCAAACAACTCATGATAACAAATGCATATCAACAACCCAGACAAATTTGCTTATCTGTAAAAGTAATGTTCTAGGGGAATGAGAAGTTCCATGAATGGTATGCATACAAACATGCATCACCTCAACTGATAGAAAATTGACCAATGAAACTCATACATTAACATACAATTATGATGATTCATTTTATCTTAGAATGTGAGGACATTTATACAAGCAATAATATCAAGAGAAAGACTAAAGCTGCCATAACCATTCAAAAAATTTTCTTCAAGAATAAGAAACACCTACTCACTTAAGTAACAGGATTCCAGTTAATCAAACGTACCTTGCGAATTTGAGTATTCTGCAAATCTTCAAAAGAATCAAACTGTTCTGAGCAGGATTCTGGCAAGGTTGTGGTTGAAGATTCTGTGCCTTTCTTTGCAGGTTTAGATACTTTTTCAGAAGCTGAAGTTTTTTTTGATGCTTTTCCTGACTTAATTGCAGCCAAAACATCACTCTTTAGAAGGGTACCATGAGGACCTGATGCTTTTAACAGTGATGCATCCAGTCCATATTCTAAGATCAGCAACTTGGCAGCAGGGCTGATTCTTTTAAAACTTGTTTTCTCTTCTCTACCTTCATCCTTTGCATCACCCTGGTGCAATGTTTCGTCTTTGATTTCTGTGCTATTGCTAACACTAAAATTGTTCTTTATAGTTCCAATATCATCTGGACTATCAACCTGTTGAAAATAACATCATCAATGATCTCACCCACCTCAAGCACAAGTAGTAAATCCAAAAGTTCAAAATTATTTACAGATGAGTGAAATTAAATGCTTGCAACAAATTAAACATGTATTTGAGAACTGTTGCTCATGAAAAGTACTCACTATTTAAGTAATAAAGAGATTGATCATATTATTTCATCAGACAACTTAAAAAATTTATTACTCATATGTAACTTACTGTAACTGCAACTGGATCTCCCACAGCCACATTCTTCGAGCCTTCAGGAGTCAATATCTTTGCTAAATACCTGCACCCAGATGTCCAACAAAAGTTGCAATAAATCCATCACAGATAGTATAACATTCAAACTCAATTTGGACTGAATACTGTGATAAACATTAAAAAATCCAGATCTATTGCGAAGAATAACATTGTTTAAGAACCTCCACCTCTGACACATTTATTACTCCCATGAGTTAGACCAGAAGATATTGATAATACTCTTTGACGATAGTTACCTCCCAAGTTAATGGCAAAAAATAATCTCCTAACTAATAGAATTATTACCCCTCTTCAAGACTTTCAAATTCAAGAGTAGCCTTGTCTGTCTCTATCTCGCATAAGACATCACCCACTTCTATCTGTTGAGAAAAAGAGAACAAGGCTTGATGATTTCATCAATTGTTGGATATCAGACAGAAAAGAAATAATAAATAAGAAATAAACCAAAAACTTTGCCAAACAAACTAACCTTATCTCCTTCCTTTTTTCTCCACTTGGCAATATTCCCTTGGTTCTGGGCAGAACACAGAAAAACAGTCACATTTTGTAGGAAAAGAGAAATAATCATCAGAACAGAGCACCATAAGTTGACAGATGTCCTGGTCCATACTTTCTTACCATTGTTGGTGATAATGCTGGCATTCCAAGCACAATGTGAGGAGGAAGTTCAGAAGCGTTGACCTTAACAGAGCTTGTCCCCTTTTCTTCACTTTTTGCTTCCCGTTTAGATGACTTCTCCTCAACCTCTGGTCCACTGCTCATGGTTGCAGGGACTCTTTGAATGTCATCTGCATCCTCAACCTTGTAAGACCATCAAAAGATTGATGAGTGTTAAAATGTTACCTGAATGATTGACACTTCCAACAAAGAATGTGGGTGATTATGTAATAATAATATCAATGTCAAAAAAGCACATATCATGCAAGGCCTTTTTCAAGAATAAAAGAAAAGTTCAGAAAGCACGATTCTAAATTTTCAAAATTTACCGTTATACAAATGGGCTGTCCTACAGGTACATCCTTCGAACCCTCAGGCGCCAAGATCTTTGCCAAAAACCTGCAGTGGAAGAATTCATGTAAGCGAATGGAAAAACAATAACATGAAAGTTTCAATTCAAATTGGAAAAATAAAGGTAGGTAGGTCATAATGTGCTCTATAGCCCAAAACCAATATGAGTAAATACGTAACAGAGATCTTGGAAAGGAGAGAAACTGCAAGATTAATTCAATGAAAATTCTTAAGTAGACGATTTTCCAAAGAGTAATGTGTACACAAAGTGGAATCTCAACTCAATGTTGTTGAAAGGCACAAAAGAGAACCTAAGTTACTAGATAAAGGAGAGATGAAAAATCATTAAGCTAAGGAAACGGTAGAAAGAACACAACCTACCCTTCTTCAAGACTTTCAAATTCAACTGTAGCTTTATCTGTCTCTATCTCACACAGTATGTCCCCCACTTCTATCTGTAAGGGTGAAAAAATGCAGAATAAGAGAACAAAGATGCAACCAACAAATTCTACCTCATTCATTCATGACAAGGGATTTATTCCAGACATGCTACCTTCAAATAAAACTCACCTTATCTCCTTCTTTCTTCCTCCATTTGGCTATGTTACCTTGAGTCTACGACACAAAATTTAAAAGAATAAGAAGGAACTGACATTACTGAAGGAACATGACATCGCTGAAGAATAAATTCAAAGAAAAGAGAGAACTGTTTTGACACATATCTTACCATTGTAGGAGATAAAGCTGGCATTCCAAGAACCAAATGAGGTGGAGGCTCTGAAATAACAAAGGTTAGTAATTATAAATATGTACATCAGATCTGATGACAAATAGATAGTTGCAGAGAAAAAGCTTCATAATAATATATAAATGTAAAGCATTGACGGCAGTTATATGAGATGGTTAGACCATTCCTGGGATAAGGTTTTAGATCACTGGTGCAGAGAGAGGGTACAGAATCAGGCAGATTTTACCTAATAAAGTTGGCCTATATAGCACAGGAGAAGAATTTATCCAGTTGATACAGGTATAGAGAATTAAATTGAAATAAGAGCCTCATGATGATAGATTATGTATGAACCAACCTAACCACCCAACCCCCAACAAAAACACACCCAAAAGTCCCCAAAAACCATAATCTCAAACCCCGCATAGAAGCCAAAATCACCATTCAAATTTGAATATGCGTGCACTGAACTTCACACTAAGACTCCATAACTGAAGTTTGACATAGGTGATATGCTAACAGTGACTGATAGCTCGTGCACTGAAGTTTCGCTTTTTGCAACACGAACTCAGAACTCCTATCCCCATGTATTTACTTGCTTCCAATTGGTGACAACTGCCACTGAACAACGTGCACACAGCACAACCAGTTTTATGATCATTAAAATTGGATAACCAAAACAGTAAAATCCTTTCACTTTTATCAGGAGAAAGGTCAAGGACTAAGTTATTTTCTGGGAGCAACATTTGCTAGTTAATGTATAGAATAAAAATTCAATCTACAGTTAATGACAATAATTTAAGATTCGCTGTCACAGATAGGACAAAAGTGAGCACATGAAATTGAGAAATTTACACCAGCCATTCTAACTTATAAAGAATCATGCAGGTACTGACGATGGTAATTTGAGTGCAACAAATCCAGTAGGTGAAGATATGATGAAGAAGTTTCTTTAGAAACAACTGACAATACCCAAAGATACAGAGATAAATATGGAATATTTGCTAGTTAAAGAAGATATGTACCAGCAGATGAGAAATGTCGAAAACCAACTTGCAACTGCAAAAGATAGAGAACATTAAAAAGAGACATAACAACATCATGAGTACAAGTAAACTGAACACTAACCTTAGGTTTCAAAGAACTATTGTACATTCCAATACTATTTGATGAGGAATTCGGCCTGGTGCATCATCACAAGTGAATTTCAATCATAAAGAAACGAACATAACATATAGGGTAAAATGGTTTATATAGAGGAATAAGGAATCAAACAAAGTTAACTTAGTGGATGTACAATAAATAATTTAAGTGGCATTAAATATGTGAAGGCTCAGCCAACCGAACCCAAATTCAATTTTGCTTGTAAACTCAATCACCATACATTTTTCTTGTTCTAGCTAGGTTAAGTTATAATATAACAACAATCTCAATAAATATAATTTGCTGTCAGAAGGACGTGACATGACAGAGCTTTTCATTGTGTAGCAATTTTCAATTTTTGTTAATCAAAACAATAGGTTCATATCATAAGAAAGTAAAATGTAAATTCATTGAAAGGAAACAACCATATTAGTAAGTCTCAAAATGTATTTACCAAAGCTTGATAATGATAAAACCATCTAATCAAACACTGGCAGGTTTTAGAATGATAATTGGATTATTGGAACAATTAACATGCACTAACCTTAACAAAGGGCTCCTACTGTCCATACAAGAGCTGTTTGCATTGAAACTGCATCAAATTGACAGTAAACAAGGACATAGAACTGTTATCATACAAGTAAGACATTCATAGAATAGAATGCAGCTAAAAAAGATTATGAAGTGGCAATGTTTATAGCGAAATCAGATCAAAACTCTCTAGGAATAGGGATTCCGTCAAATTCTCTTTGTAAGAACAAATCAACAGAGAACCAGCAAGAGCTCCAAATGGAATTTTAGCAGCTTAACCCTTCAACCATATCATTTAAATTGTGTAAAAAAAAGCACCCGCTAAATATGTGTCACGGAGCAAATTTTTGAAATTTGAGGAAAGCACTCTATCCACATTGATGCTTAAGTCAGGGATAAATTTTTCATTCGAAACCAAATAAATTCAAGAATCAGCTTAATTGTCCAATCTCCCATCCAGTTTCATAAAAACTTCAGTATCAATAGAACGAAAATACTGGAAGTTCTCTTCAATAATTCCCCACATAAGTTCCACTTTCCAAGTTAAACAGAAACACAAAGGCCACTATGAAGTAATTATGAGAAGGCCTGAACTATACATAAGCCGAATCAATTCCAATACGTAAACACTCAAACCCGCCCGTTTCATACAATATGTTGTTTTGATCAAAATCCAACAATCCCGAACTCTCACTCACCATTAACCAAAAGAAAAAAAGCCAATCAAATATCACATTCGTTGCAACTTCAATTTAAAACAAAAAGATCAGAACTTTATTGCTTTTATTAGAATGATCTTCAAGAAAATTAAACACGCAAACTGAGAAGAGAAAGTACCGAGCGAGTGATCCATAGGAAGAATGGTAGGTGGAGAGAAACCGAACTCTGAAAAGAGAAGGGGCGCGTGAGATCACCGGATGTCTAAGCCGGGAAAGCGCCATACCCGTGCCTTTTTTTTTTTTCAACTACAAAGAGTGCAGGAGAAAATTGAGATCGGAAAGTGGGTTGCTGGCTGCTAATTCCGAAGAAATTTCCGGTGACTTTTCCTTCTTCAGCTATTATTTTAAGCGCAACTCGGAAAACAAAAGTGAGTAGGACAGATGCACCAGGATTTTTAATAAACTTCACTTTGCTAGGATTTTCAATTTTGGAACAAATATATAGTTTACTTTTTTTTTTTTTTTTGACGGGCAAAAGTACTTTTTTTTTTTTAATTATATACATTTCGAATTTAATTTAATTAAGTAAAAATATAACTCTTAAAAAATAAAAGCACCGAACCAAGACCAGCTTAGTTTGTAAAATATTGTTATTCTAAATTAAAGTTATAGTTCTCCAATCCAATTCCACTTCTTACAGAAATTAGGATATCAATGTAAAAAATAAAAAATTAGAAAACACAAATTTTTATTTAACTATAAAACATAGTTTTTTAACTAGAGAACATAATAATTTTATATCCGTTATGTGTAGAATATTATATTAAAAAATAATTATATATTTGATCTATATCAATTAATTCACTAATTTCTTTGTTTTTTTCCCCTAATTCAAATTTTTTTTTTCTATTAAATTTTTTTTTCTATTAATTCAAATATTGTATGGTGTAAATATTAAGAATATTAGTAGATAACTTTTCATTGACAATTTTTTCATTAATATTTTCTTAATATTATGTATTTTCTTTTTAATTAATATTATTTATGATATCTTCTATTATAATTAATCTCATTTATTTTTTACAATTAAGAGTTAGTTTCGTACATATTTTTTTTCTATGATACATTATCTTAAAATATATATACTACATAATTTTAAGGTGTCCCAAATAAGAAGTATTATTTTCTATCACAATACACAGTCTCACTTTCACATAATAAATTGTTTATAATTTCTACAATAATTAATATTTTGTAAATTTATTTGTTTTATTATAGCGACATGTGTTTATATTTTATTAATAGACATTTGAATTGAAAAAATAGCATAGAAAGTGAACTTATTTTTTGTTTAGCTTTCATTAAAAATCTCTACAATTATATAGTACTAAATAATTCTTTGTTAAAAATATAAAAAATTTTATTTCTGAATCTTCACATAAAATATGAGAATAAAATGACATGTTTTTAATGCAATTAGTTGTCTATTGTTTTTGAGACTTATAACAAAAATAAATTTTTAACAAACTAAAAATAATTTTATTTTGTTTAAGAAAAAACATAGTGTTATTTATTTATTTATTTTAAATTGTCACATTTGATACTTAAATCATAACAATAAATTGAAATTTTGAATGAATTTATATTTCTTTAATTTTTTGTACATTAAAAATACACTTGAAACTGATTCAAGTAAGAAATTCATATAAAAGATAAAACATATTTTAACCTCAAAATTTTTTCAACTTTAAAAAATATTAATTATAGAAACAAAAATATAAATTATAAACAGAAAGTTAAAAGAAACTTTTCTATTACTCATTCCTCTAAAAAGTGAATGATGCAAATAATAAACAATCCTCAAAGAAGATAATTCACATTAAAAAATCTCTATTCTCTAAATTATGGAGTGCACTTTGATATTTTTTTTTATATTGATATATAAAGGTTATCATCAATATATTAATTTTATAATATAACAATATTTTTTAAGTTTTGTTAAAATATAAATTTTAAATGGATATCGAGTATAAATTAATAATTATCTATTTTGATCTAAACTCTAAATAGTAGAAAATTACATGGATATATAATATTAACTTTACAAATATTATATTTATATTAATAAAAAAAATTATGGTTGAACTATTACATATAGAATTACCATATTCAAAATGTTCACAATTTATGAAATTTACAATTGTATTAAAAATATTAAGATTAATTAAATTAATTAATATTATTTATGATTTTTTCTATAATAACTAACTTCATTCCATTTTTTAGAATTAAGAGTAATAATTTTTTTTCACATCATTTCAATATATTTTTAATAAGAAGTGATATTTTCTCACATAATATATTTTTATTAAAATAAAATTATATTTTATTTTTTTTTTATTAAAACCGAATATTATTTAAGAAAATTATAACAACATTAATTCAAGATAAACTTATAAATGTCAGATATAAATTTTTTAATAATTTTGCAATATATAATTAGAATTATTGAATGCTAAACTATAGTAATATAGTATTTTCCCTTCCAAATTTGTAATATTTAAAGTAATTTAATTATTTTTTGAATTTCAAGATTTATAATGAAAATAAAAAAGAAAAATCATTGAAATTTGATGCACATGTTATTTTGATTTTTTAAACAATCTTATTTTGAATATTTTTAATTATTTTTTTAAATCTAAAATAATTATTCACATTAATTGTGAATTTTAATATAATATACACTAAATTAATTAAATATATATAAAGAACCTTGATAAATTTAGGACAGATAAATATTAAACTTTGATAAATTCATATACATATATGATGATGAACAAATATTTTTTTCTTTAACTGATTTTTTTTGTTTAGAATGTGAGATAGAAGAAAATTGATAAAAAAATTTTCTTGAGAGAAAACAAACACATAAATCTTTATAGATTTGTTTATTTAATTAATTTATTTAATAAGTCTTTAAGTTTTTATTTTATTGTCATAAAATGTTTTATTTAATTGACTACTATTAAATATTGGATTAAGAAAGTTTCACTATTAATTTTCATAGTAATACGAAATTTAAATTTTCAAATTGAATTAATAATTTATTTAAAAGAAAATTAATAAAAGTAACTAATGAATTAAATAAAGTTTAATTGATAACATTAAATTTTTGTTAAATTTAAAATTTTGTTATTATATATTATATAGATAAGAATTTTTTATAACATATAATAAGAATTTATTCAGTAATATTAATTTGTAATATAATATTTTAAAAAGAAAATCTTATTGACTTTCAAACGTAATGATATAAAAAATCATCTTAACAAAGACTAATTGTACTTCTCATATATCAGCAAGAAGTAATTTACTCACAGTATAAATAAAAAGTCAAAAAAAAAAAAAAATCATCACTGTAGTTGGCATCAATATAGTAATTATTTTGTTATTTTTAATTAAATAATGAAACGAGGTAAGCTCATAGTTATGCAAGCTTGCATACATAGAATATTGTTCATTAAACCCATCTATTCAGAATCAAAACTTATTAAAATACTAGACCACACTAAAGTATAGTCCATTTATTTTTATTTTTCTTAAATTTACATGTCTAATTATGATATCGACTAATCTGAATTTGAGTAAGAATAGTTCATTTATTAGAGCATTTATAACTTTATAATAGAGCCAATTTAAAAAAAAAAGAAAATTTATTGAGATGTTTTTCAACTTTTTTTATTGAAAATTATTTTAAATTTATAGAGCAAACAAACTGATACTACATAATAATAACACCAACATTAATATTTGGGTAATTTGCTGACAAATTGAATAACAGATTTGGCAGCATTAAGAGCTGCAAGATACCCAAATATTTGAATTGCATTTTTCCCTTTCTGTCCTCCAGCCAAATCTGATAAGCCTCTAATCACAATTACAGGGTACCCATTTGACAAGCTTGTCTGGAAAAATAAAATTATTTAATGAAATAAGCAGTGAAAATCTGTATTAAAATTTTAAAATATGGTAAAACAAATCTTACTATAACCACAGCAGCACTTTCCATGTCAACTGATGAAACTCCAAAAGTTTGGTAAAGAAAAGTCCTATAAGCTGCATTATCCACAAAAATGCTTGCACTTGAACCCTTAAGTCCCACTACTAACTTTGGCTTTCTTGCAAGGCACAAACTTGAATTCACACAATTTTCTAGTTTCATCCCCTGAATTCCAGAAATTACATTAAAATAGATCCTACATTTCATATAAATTATACTACCAAATAAAATCTATCTTTCGTCGTTTGTTTGTTTTAGAAATGTTCAACTGTTTGAATAGTTGTTAATTATTTATAAGATACAAAAGTTCAAAAACTAAATGTTATTTTGCCGAATGATATAAAAAATAATTATTAGTATTTTAATCCGTTAAAAGTTATTTGAATATTTTTTACCAAACACAACATTAAATGAAAATCAAACCTCCAAAGTAGTAGCAACTTGTAGCCATTGCCGACTTGTTTGAGCCCAAAAGAGTGGAGTAGGAGTATTAGCCTTTCCTGACTCTAAAAAAAGCTGCTCAGAACTATATCCAATATGCCCCAGTAAATTAGTTCCATTTTGTTTTGGTACATGATATTTTCCAATATTCAAACTAGCAACATCATTAGATGGCAATTTTTCATCAGGATTCTGTTGAAATAAACAAAAAAAGAACCCAGTTTAAAAAAAAGGAAAAATTAGAGAAATATGTACAATATCACTACTATATAAATTAAGTTGTGTTCAGTAAAATTAACTATTTCAGTAACATGTAGTTGTTTGTAGTAGCTGTTTACGAAACGTTAAAACGTTACTGAAACAATTAAAAATTATCTAGAAAGCTACTTTAGAAGTTGTTATCAAACATATTCGGAGTCTGAAAATTTACCAGCCAATCCCAAATGCCAGTATGAGCAAATTGTTTAGGAATAGTGACATCTCCAATGGACATGGAATCATTTGCATTCCCAGCTATTCCAAAATGAACTATTCCTTTGACATTAAACACATCCACCAATTGTTGTGTTGTTGCTACTGCATTTATCTATTATTCACACCCACTCAAATTAATCAACTTTAAAAAATAATGAAAATTTTCCCAAAATTTAATAAAAAAAATTAATATCAGACTGAATCTTACATATTATATTCATAAAATGTTGAAAATAAAGCATATTAATTAATCAAACTTATATTCATTGAAATAGTAATCGTTTTTTAACATACCATTCCAACCCCGCATCTTACATAAATAACTTTCTTGTCTTCAACTGTTCCCACTCGAAATCTCCGTCCTGAAAAATAAAAACAGATGATACATGAAAATGTTATCAAATGAGTATATATTCGTTAATGGAAGTAAATAATCAAAAGAAACAAAATAAATAAACTACAAAAAATATGGAGAAATTTCCAAGAGAATAACACTTACCTGAGAGATCTACAAAAGGGTATCTCCCAAAAGGCTTAAAAGCCTTAGCTGCAAAAAAAGCATTTTCTTCAGGTGGAAAAACTGTTATAAGACCCAAATAAGGCCCTTTACGGTTGATTTCTTTGATTATATTTAGCAATTTCAACCTATTTATTGGTAGAGATGATGCAATATCTATAAATATTAAGGAGAAGAAGAGAAAAATAGGCAAAAAAAGTTGAACTCCATTTTTTGGAGAAGCCATGGATATGGTTATTTGCAGTCAAAAATGGCAGCTATTGACTAACTATGGCAATATATATTAATATCCAAATCAAGATTCTCTTAATATAATAGTATAAAAATTTATCTTTCTTTCTAATAATGTTACCCAATTATAAAATCTCATGAATATTCTTTTTTTGTTAGTTAAATTCTTCTTTCATTTTAAGTAATCTTGCTCCAGTTTTGATTCTCGTCTTCATGTTCCAATTTTGTTGGTATTTAATAAAATTATCATTTTCTTCAAAAAAAAAAATGCAAGCTACTGTTTAAGAGCAGTATACTTATATTTTAAATATAATTTCTCATTTATTAAGACTCAGGGATAATTCTTATTTAGTTGTTGTGGTTTTATATATTATATATTTTGATACCTATATTTTCAATATTATATAGTCTCTAGTATTTTTTATCTGTTTAATTATTTGGTTTTTTTAATGAATAAAAAGTATAATATTTTAAATGAACTGAATTATTGAATGTTTTAAAGTAGAGTAACTATAAAATTTAATGTTTTTACATCTAAAATGTAATAATCAATGTTTATTAGTCCTTTTATTTGTTATATGCATAATTTAAAGGCGCATATTTATTTATTTATTTTCTTTATTTTAATGTTACAAAATTAAAAAGGACTATAAAATAAAATAAAAATATTTGGACTAAAAAAATATAATATTAAAACATAAAAACTACATTATATAATTTTTAAAACTACATGACACTCCCTAACCAATATGTGCCCGAGTAAGCTACATGGTATTCATAACATAAATCATAACTATTTATTATTAATTTACACAGGAAATAATTAAATTCAAATTTTATTTTCTTCTGGTGCTCATTCTGACTAATGCACATGTCTTGATATTTTTTGATCCCGGTGCTATTTTGGTTCTTTTAACGCCTTTTTGATAAACATAAAACAAGAAGTTTAATAACTAGTTCAATTCGATTTTCAGACCCTATAACAAAAAACGGGGAGTGTCGGAAATATTTTTATACACTTAAATAGTCTTTCATTTAAAATTAGTTTTAAATTTTAACCAAAAATTTTGGTCAAATTCACGTTTGGTCCATGTTAGTTTCAAGTTTTTGCACATCTAGACAACTATAGTGATAATTTGAAGAAAATGGAAAGTTTGTGGTGAAATTTACATAAGGACATACTTCAAGGTGAATTTTAAAATAAAGTGAAAGTTTAAAGCGAAACTTATGTTTAAGCCATAACTTTCGTACGAAGTTAATACTTGGGACCAAATGGGATAAAATGTTCAACTTTTTTTTTTCAAATATTGATAAAAAATACAACTAATCCTAATTATAAGATATGGATTAAACTTTATATATTAAATCTTATTCAATATCTGATGCTGCAGTATCTTATACACTTACTGCTATTTAGTTTACGTTATTATTTGGTATATTAGTGATATATGGATATATTGAAAATTTACACAAAAAATATTATATTAAACATAAAATACCCATTCAACTAAATGGAAAAAGGATATTTATATCTTTTAGGGCTATATAATTGAAAATCATAGTAAAAAATGTCATTTTTGCAACAAATTTACATAGGGTATATGAATAGTATACAAACAATTTTCGCTAGCCTTTTCTATCGATCATCGCTTTTCCAATGAGCAACTCAATTTCTTGGCAAGTTTCAAAATTGATTGCCCTCATGTTTTTCTGTCACTTTCACATTTGAGACTACCAGAATACGTCTCAACTACTCATCAACAACTTTTATCCCTAAGTTTTTGACCATATTCTTTCAAAATCCTACTCTGAGTAACACGTCAATTTCCAATTAGTGTTTTCTGTTGGATGCCATTTGAATTTCATCGAGAACTCAATGGAATCTCAATAATAAAATACGAACAGAAACTTGACGAAATCACAAGATTTTGCCTAGAAGTCGTTGAGCAACTCATCATCTTTAGTTTTCTCCAATGAGCGAGATAGGGCTACCAACTTTTTCCAATGTTATTTTGACCTCTTTCAGCCACTGTACATCAACTTTGAAGGTACCAATTGAGCAAAGACTGTCGTAATTGTATAGCAGTTTCAAAAAACATATCTTGAGGGCACCTAAAGCGCTCATGGTATCATTATGAGAGACTTGCTAACGTTTAGGCTGCAATTGGTAAACTTTAGATCGCTGGTCGAATGCATGGTTGGCGGTGGAATCAAGTAGAGCGACAGTAAAGGAGATGTAGAGATGCGACTTTTTGCGTTTTGTATTTTTATTTTTATTTAAAAAAAAGCCAAAAAATTGTAATTTTTAACCAGTAGTCATTTCAAAAAGTATGAGCAATTAAACTTGTTCGTAGTTTCAGATTCTTGGACGAATATGAAAGAACCCTAAAAAACACGTATTGAAAAGGAAAAAAAGGGGTCAAACTAAAAACAAAAGCACCATATTTTTTCCGAGAATAACTCTTTACCTCTCCTACATAAGTACGTAACATTATCAAACTTCAAGAAATCAGCCCGTTTGGTTAAATTGATTGATTCACGGCGGTTAACCTTCATTTTTAGCACCATCGCTTTTTCGCTATTTCTCCCGCCATGGATGACTCTGGCAATGCCACTAACCGGAGTAATATTAAGACCGGCGGAGCAGTCGTCGTAGTTGGTGGCCCGTTGGAGACAACCCGAGCAGAGAAAGCCGTGTGGTTAATGAAATGTCCAGCTTTGGTCTCTCGCTCTTTAAAGAGCCCAACTCTCGATGATCCTTCTCGCCCAGTCGCTAAAGTAGTCCTCTCCATCGATCCCCTTAACTCCGCCGATGATAACTCTTCTCGTCAGGTTTCACATTTTCATTTCGAATTGGGTACCATGCATGTCTCATTTTTTTCATGCTTTAAATCCGTTTATGCCTTCAATGATTTATTTTCGTTCCTTTCTATTTGGATTTAATTTTAGGGTTCATCTATATAAACAAATTTCAATGACATTATATTTTATTGTTTTGGAATGTCGTTTTTCTTGTTCTCTTGTTTCTTATAAGTCATATGATATGAATGTTCAGTTCACCATGGAATTGGCTGACAATGAATCTGTGAATGCACCCAAGTCTTACTCTATGGATATGTCTGAAGACTTCATTCCTATGTCTGTGTTCTCTGAGACATCCCAAGGTAAGATTGAATGCTACTCTTTGAGATGCTCTGCTTCAATTTCACTTTGCAAGAATAAAGGGATTCAATAATGGTGAATTTTTCGATATATATATGTTTCCAAGAACAAATGCTTGGATGAACTGTGTATACCATAAGTACCTTTGTCTACCAGGAAAGCTTTCTGTGGAAGGGAAAATATTGTTTAAATTTGACATGAGGCCTCATTCTGAAAACCTTGAGAACTATGCAAAAATATGTCGCGAAAGGACAAATAAGTCTATGAAGAAGGGTAGACAAATACAGGTAATCTTTTTCAACAACTCTATGTTTGTGTTTTTTGTGGAATAATCCAATCCTGGTAATAATCCTTGTCTAATTCTCCTTTCAGGTCATTGACAATGACACTGGAAGTCGTATGAGGCCTATGCCCTTATTCATAGCCTCTGCACCCAATGTACTTGTGGCTAACTTCTTTTCGCACATAATTTATATGAAAATGAAAATTGCTTTTCATGGAGGAAATTTTGTTCAGCATATGAATAATCAGTATCTACAACATTGACTATGAAAAATCACTATAAGAAGAGCTGATTTTTTGCATTAGGAGAAGAAAAAACCGCCTGCTAAAGCGACGGATACCAAAAGAACAAGAAGAGATCGCGGAGAGATGGAAGAGATCATGTTTAAGCTCTTTGAAAGGCAGTCAAATTGGACATTAAGACAACTGATTCAAGAGACAGACCAGCCTGAAGTAAGTAACTTTTACAAATTCATTCTTGTGTATTATTCACTAACTTTTCTGTTCAACCTAGTAATTTGAAATTGATTGAATGTACTGAATTAGGTGTATGATTTTTATTGGGTTTTATTTCGGCATTTGTTGCGTGTATACTGAATCAGGTGTAAGATATTTATTGCCTGTTTATCTTTTTAGAGGATATTTCAAAACTACCTTCCTTTTCTCCAACATTTGTTATTCAATGAGCAGTTTTTCAACCATGCAATCCTTTCTTTCCGAATCTTTATACATAGTAATGCATATAGTAGGCACTGATAACATACAGCTTTGAAAGAAGAGGGACGGAATATGAATCCAGTTGATTCTGCTTTTTTATTTCATTATGCCTTGATGAATTTCTAGTTCCATGATTGATTGTTGAGGAGATAACATTTTCATACTAGATTTTTTTTTTTTCCATTTTGTCCTTCTTTTTCTTGCTGTAGTCTATTTCAAAAACGGCTTTGGCTACTGCCTGCCTGTAATAGAACTTGCTATAGTCTGTAACTATTCTGTTGGTGGCGACTCAGATATGCCCAAATGTGTATGTTTATAATGAACTAGTAAAACTTGATTTTGATGCATTCTAATTAATATTCCTTTGTTGATTCAAATTAATTGGTTGTTTAGCGTTCTCACCCATTCCATTCCTATTTATGACTTGTGTTTACAGCAATTCCTGAAGGATATCCTTAAAGAACTTTGTGTTTACAATAACAAGGGTACGAATCAAGGATCATATGAGCTGAAGCCAGAATACAAGCGAACAGCTGAGGAACCAGTTTCCAAATGAGTTTGTAGCATGCTGATTAATGATAGAACAACAAAAATCTTGAGTAGTAATTGCAATGGCTTTTCTTTTTCTTATTCATGAACTGTATTTTTGCATTGTTTAAAAGAAATTGAGGTATATTCTCTAATGCAAAGGAAAGCAAGCAATGAAAGAAATATTCACTTTTCAAACTTAATCTCTTATTGTATATTAAACTGTTGGATTATAATTTTAAACTGCCTACTCTTTTGTGATAAAGATTCTTCTAAATTAGGTTGCGTGGCGTAGGAGAAGCACTACCCTCTGTTGTGAGCAGTCCAATGCTTGAAGAAACTAGCGAATGACTATATGAAGAGCATGTCTTTTTGTTGAAGCTTATTTTCGATCCCAATAAATTTCAAACTCCGTACTCCATAAGACTTTCAGTATTTTATGTTAATTAATTTATAATTGAATCGAGACTATTTTCTTGAATCAAATCAATTAGCGTTTCCTCTTTTTTGTTATCTTTATAATCAACAGCGAAAAACAATAAAAATGAAACATAAAGGGTACAAAACATAGAAACAAAAAAAGATAATGGAAAAAGGAAGAGAGGAAGCTTTGTTTTCTTTGTCTCTTTATGTATCAAAATGAGAAGCAGAGAGGCTGGCCTCGTACGAGGGGGGTACGATGGAGGAAGGGATCAGAGAGGGACACCAAAGGGATCAAAGAGAGAGGCACGTAGGGAGGGCTCACGGGTTTTGCTTTTGCTGGGTACAAAATGAGAAGTGGGAAGGGGGAGAGAAGAGCTTTTTCGACGGAGAAAAATCAGTGGGGTTGAGAGAGAAAAGAAGGAGATAAACTCATTCATACCTTAATCTTCTTCTTCAGTTCAATGGAATTATAAAAGAAAGATCCATTTCAGAAATCAAAAATCAGTTTTAAAAAATCAAAACTCATTTTCCATCCGCGAAACTCACATGTCTTTTTTAGATTTGGACAATTTCAATTTTGGTCCTTATGAAAATATATAATATGATACTTATGAAAGATTTCAATTTAGTATTTTAATGGTTTTTTTTGACAGGATTAAAGTATTTAACGGTCACAAAATATAAGTACTAAAAAATATAATATTCAAAATAGAGGAACTAAAATGTCTAATATACCCAAAATATAGAAAATAATCATAATTTAATCTTAATCTTACAATCAACATTGTATTCTATAATGCTAGATTTGCATCACAGTTCACAACGGCTTTCGAGCCTCCGCTTGCTCCCTAGCACCCGTTCCAGGAAATAGATTTGGGTATGGGATCAAACTGATGTGGCTTAATCAGGTGCTGTTGCTGAACCACCTGCAGTATCTGAGACCATTTCCGCCACTGAGTCAGAGGATGATGTGGCAAGATGTTTTGAATTAGCATGAAACTACAAACTTGACAAATATAACTAAACTTAGTGAAGCACATTAAGTGTTTGGAAACGAAATGGTTATAATTTGCATTTTTGTCAAATGATCTAACTTTAAATTTAAGGTGTCTATCTAATTTTAGGGGAGTTACTAAAAACAATATCACTTAATCCAGAAGAACATGTTAAATTTTGAGTATTTATACTAGAAAATAGGAGTATTTCTTCTCCTTTTCTTTCCAATCTATATAAATAATAAATGGAGTATTTTAAGGATAAACCGCAGACTCCGGACCTTGGCACTTGAATCAGTGGCAAAGCAAGTTTAAGGATTAATAATGTCTCTGATTTGCCTCGGCCTGTTTTCTTTGAATCAGTAGCAAAGCAATCTCTTGCTGGTTAATTTGAAGAATATGATCCTAAGAGTGTTGGTGTTGGAACATAAATGTAGATGCAAATTAAAGTATTCTTAAACAACCCCACAAGAAACTTATTGACGGGAAAAATATTTCAGCTAGTTAAGTACGTAGAGGGTTAGGGGCTTTATCACACTTTTTTTATTACAAGCATTACAATAAACATTGGATTCTCATTGATGAAACGCAAGTTTTATCAATTGGAACATGAAAAATGAAACCTCCCCATCCAAATAAGTGAATTCTAAGTGGTTTCCCCATAATTAAGTAATGAAAATATCAAATAAATTCAGATGCAGACAAGTCTTGGACTTGAATTTCAATACCTAAACCACCAGGAGAATATGTAAACCTAAAATTAACAAATCGATAAAAGTAAATACAAATTTGGAAAATTTATTCACTTGTGTCACCTCACGTGAAATTTGCAGTTTCAACACATTTTTTACACAGATATTGCTTAGTTTACATCAAATTCAAAGCAGGTAACATGAATAAAACAACTTCACATTACCTTATGCACCTTGTGTTAACGTGTGTGAAGGAGACAAGCTCATGTTAAACATCAGACACTACAGCAGAGGATATGGAAGCCACACAGGGGAACCAGTAGCGGCGCTTCCCATCCTTGTGTCCATCATCAATCATAGCAAGACCTTCCTGCATTAACCAACAAGGATGAATACCAGCATCAGATTATATAGGATGGGGAAGTCGAAGAGATATTGATCATGGATGTTGTGAGATGGTGATAGAAACTTACATCTAATAATGTATCAAGGGCATCAATAGCATGGCCAGACGTCCAAGACAACTGCCTTTCTACCTCATCAACGGTCACAAAGCCTTGAGCCTAAAAGAAATGCATGTCACTTAATTTTGCTGTTGTAAATGATAAAACAAATGTGGAAAATACAAAACCTGAGCCAGCTCCAAAATCTCGTTATGATCTTTGTTCAGTTCAGTTGGAACAGATCGAACAAGCTTCTTTCTCCCAACAGAAATCACTTCAAAACCACTACCCAATATCTGTATAAATTTGTAATCAACAAGCATGCCTAAACAAAGTATCATAAGAATGCAAATTTGCAGCTCTATGCAATGTAGAAGTTCTATTCAATATTTGGCAAGTAATACAAGGTTACAACATAATGATGCATCCTTGGACTATAATAATATCACTTGCCTGTCTTACAACTACTACGTACGAAGTAATGTTGAGAATAGCAAATGAATATATATATACCATTTCTGCGAAAAAAAATAGCATAGAAACCTAAAAAGAAATGAAAAACCATTAGGTAAGTGCATATAAACATTCTGGTTGCCCGTTTACCAGATAATAATGAAGATGCTTGCACTAGCAATCAGATTATTTCACACATTCTAGTTGGCCATCAGTAAAACAACACATCCCTATTTACAAAGATTTCTAATCTACCTCACGACAGACAGCAATATATTGTTCAATAACCAAATTTTTTTAACATAACAGATATAGAACCTAAAGCTAAAGTATCAGAACATGGAACAATTACAATCAACAATCCTCTATGAACCAAATTTTTAGAATTACTGAAATATATCACAATCACAATATGTGTGATTTAATTAACAAATTTAACTAATGTGGCCTTTTATACATAAACTAGTATTTAAATTAGTTCCTTACAAATTGTGCATCCAAAAGTATGACAAACGTTCTTCATAACCTTCATAACAAACCTTAAGCTTACTTATAGCACGCAAGCAGTCATCCTCAGAAACAGCTTCACGATCACTTTTTCGTTTCTGACGAAGTAGAGTGCAGAGTTCCTGCAGGTTGATCAAACCCCCATTCTGATGTCTTGTTGCCAAGCATATCTCAACAATTTGTACCCCTGTCTAGCCAGATAGATATAGCCAGTATGAGAATTATAAAAGCATCTTGGTATGTTCAATATCAAGCGACGATTATAGAATTGACAATGAGAAATAGGGAAGCAAATCATCTTAGTAAAGAAAACTCACTAGTAGCAGAGAACGTCAACTTCATACAAATTAATAAATTTTGCCAGCAGACAAGTAAGACTATTATATTTTCTAACTAAATAATATCTCAATTGAAAACGAAACACCCTTGAACACATACGGTTTCTTAATATTTCATAGGAAACTTACTGTACGCGGACTTAACAACTATTCCACCCATCAGGATCTGGGTAAAGACATCAAGCTCACCAAATACTTCACTTAAATTTAGTACCACAATAATACTTGTTGAGTTAATACTGTTAATTGTCATGAGTTTGGAATTTATTAATTGCAAAAAGCTAAAAATTCTAATTTTCCCCTCTTCTGAGTGTTGAGTTTCAACAGTGCTGCATATCTGTATGCATCAGATAATCTGAATGCAATTAGAAAACCCCTTGTTTCAAATATAGCATAACCCTTTCAGTATCCAGTTTTACATTTTAGATACTTAGTAGAAAGTTGTCTTCAAGAGGAAAATTATAGCTTCAATGCTACACCGAAAAGAGAAAAGAAGTGAAAAGCACCATGCTTTGAGGAAAATAGTACAAACCAAGCTCATAATAGAAGTCACCAATCCCCAAGAGTTCTGCCCAAAAACCCTTATTTGAGGCCAATGGATCCACTCCCACTTTAGCACACATCTCATGAAATTGAGCCCTGAAAGTCGGGTTCTTGCGAATATCATTCTGCATAAAAGTGAATCCAGTTTCAATGCATTTCCCATTTTAAGTAAAAATTTCCTACAAGTGATGTGGTTTGCAGTTCTCTTTTAAAAACAATAATAAAAATTTGATGATGTAACAACTGTTAACAAATATTGAAATCCCCATAACTACAGCATTACGGGAGTTTTAAAATTAACAGTAATACTGATCAAGCATTGAGAATTAAAAAATCTAGTAGAACCAAACCTTGTGTTTACGAGCAAATTCTTCAAGTTGAGAGCGAAAAGTAGTGAGTTGTTCTTTCATAAGATCAGTTCTTAACCTGGCTACATTTTCTCCAAGTAATCGATATTGATCCTTCAAATATAATTCCCAAAGGGAAAAAGATTAGCGACAAATAAGAATAAAAAATCATATGAAAATCAAATAAAGCAGAGAAAATAAACAAACCCTAGCAGCAGCAGCTGTTTGTAAACCGCCAATTCCAGGTCTCCTCCTCATCAGTCTCTATAAAAGCTTGCTCCGTTTTGTCGTGGGTATTGATCAGATGTTGCAAGGTTTTTTATCCGTGAGATGCTGTGGGTGGATTGTGAGAAAAATTAGAAAAATGATACACACACACATATATTTGAGAACTCTTTTTTTTCATGATTCACATTTATCCATAGGCAAATCCATCTAGGCATTTGTATATATATACATATAGTTATCAACCCGAAAGAAAAAAAAAAAAACTCACACATAGAATGCTATGAAAATTTTCAATTTGAAACTCAAAGCCGGGATTTTTTGTTTCACAAAGAAGTTATTTTCATGTTACAAAATCTCTAACCTTTAGCAGCATTACACCAAATTTTTGCTCTAAAAAACTTTTTGCAGTCATTATGCATACAATGACAACAGTTGAAAACTTTTAGTACAAAAACTAAAAAATAGTTTTTAGTCCTTCTCATTTATCTACTGCCCAATCAAATGAATGCAATTACAAATTAAAGTTCTAAACTATGAGAAATTATATAGCGAGACTGTCATACCAACATGCAAACAATAAAATACATGTAAAAAAAAACCTGCAGTTTGAAAGCAAACATAACGGCAACCCATTAAACACTCCTTCCTTTCTATACAACTCTCAGTTATGTTTTAACCAAAAGCCCTGTTTCTATCTATCTTCATGCAAGCAATTTATCTGTTCAGCATTTGAATTTTTTTTGCATGTGATAAAACCTGCTCTAGATTACAATAAAGTTATCTTCTTTCAGTCATAGCCATCAATTTTCTGGTCAATTTTACTTTAACTAAAATTAAAAGTTTTATCGTGAATCTTTTTCCCTTTTCTAATTCCCAAAGAGTGATTCTTTTAACACTTCATGAATCATGATTAGCAATTAAATATGCAAAATTCAAAGAAGCTCAGATATAAAAATAATACTATTTAACCACACATTCCCATCCCAACAGCCAAGTAAAGCAGCATCATCAAGCCAACCCGATTTACTACTGATCAACCAAAAGAGTACCAGTACCACTTAAACAGGCAATTAAATAAAGTCACAAGCTAATCCCACTGCTGCTCGGAGTCAATGGGAACCATACACAGCCTTAAAAATTTTCATTGATTCACATGAACTAAATTTAGAGAGAGGAAAAAATTAAGTACTTTTCCTCTTCGTAAAAGAAACTTTATGATAAAAACGTGCTTTTACAGAGTAAAAAAAGAACAACGTCACTTATATCTACAATTTTATACATCAAAATCTCCTAAACATAATTTGACAGAAACACTAACCAACTTACATTCATTCATATCAATTGTATGCATTACATTCATTTCACATAACCACAAACCAAATACCAAATTACTTTCATTTGATTTAACAGAAACACAAACCAAATCCCAAATTCTATTAGATTAAGCTCATTACAGACAAAGCAGCCCTTAAACAACCTTGAACGACACCCGATTGATACATCTCAAACAGCAAAATACTAAACTGAACAAAAAAAGAAAAAATCAAAAACAAAAATGAAGTAATCCGACCTGGAAATTGAAGAAGTAGAGACGAAGCTTCTTCTCCAGCCTGGACAATAAAAATGAGATGGCTGGCGTCGTCGATCGGAGGCTGTTTTAGGGGTGTGGGCATGCGGCGATGCAGGGAGTTTGGTGAGTGGCGATCCTAAGAGGAGGATAAGAAGAGATTTAAATTTAACAAATGAAGTTTCAATCAATTGACAAAAAGCTAAAAAAATTCAGCATTTCTGTTAATAAGGTTGTTTCACTCAAAACACATTTGTTTTCATGACTGGTAAGAAACAATTTCCCATAATTATGATTTGTTCTTAGTTCAATATATATATATATATATATATAATTTTAAAATTTTTCTCACAACTTCTATTTTTCAGTGATAAAATGGTAGAAATTTTTTGAAGAAATATATATGAGACAAACAATACGTAAAATTTAATATTTAATTCAATTTCTGTCGACGTTATTATTAAGCAAAAAACATACTGCCTTTCAAACCTATGATACATAAAAAGTAGAAAAAAAAATGCATATTTAATATGTGAATCGTTATTATTAAAATAAACTTAAAATTTAATTGCAGTAATAATATGTAGCAAATGAAGGTGTGTAATGTAAAATCTTGAAGCTTGAATATCTCTAATTATCTCCTCTGTCTGAATCATTACTAAATATAAAAATAAAAAATGTTTTTTCAAATATTTAATTCAAATCGATTTTGACAAATTTTTTACAAACTATCATTCTCGGCTAAATTTTTTATCACGTTTTCCATTTTTAATGTGAGATTTGAATATTTTTAAATGGTTGTTTAATGAATTTCCTATGTACATTTAACTTATTATTTTTCAATTATGCTATATATTTATTTACAAGTGAAAAGAAAAAACAACACATGTTAATTTCATACAAATTACATTTAATCTTTTATTTATGAAAGAAATTGTATGATAATTTTTTTTTTAAAATGTCATACGAATCCTACAATCACAATAATAATGAGATTAATAAACTTTCAATATTTTCATGATAATATAGGCATGCAAACACACAAATTTTTTTTTCAAAATTTTTAACATCATATTTAAATTGTATTATTTCCAAGTGAATCACCAAATGTATTTATTATTTTCCGGTTGTATGTTATACAATCAGCCAAAATAACATATTAATTTTTTCTTTTAAAATCCAAAACATGTCAAATAATTTTTCCAAATCGAACGACATTAAAGTATTCTTAAATACAATTTTACTTAATTTTTTTATATGCAAAAAAAATCGTAATCTAATTAAATAAAGATAAGTTTAAAATATTGGGAAAAAAATATTATCTAAATTATTAACTAGAAATTTATTGAATCCCTTTACTAGGGCTTAAACCATGAAAGAAATAACATAACGAAAAATATGTATGATCAATTTAAGTAATATAGAATAAGAACCTACATAACAATATACGGTAAATGAATTTCCCATTTATGAATTTATAAATCGTATCCATGTAATGAAATTGACTTGAATTTATATTTGTAATTAGTTTCAGGTAAGAATCTAGTAAGTTGTTTTTTTTAATAAAATGCAAATAACTAACAAATTTTGCATATTACATTTCCAAGTAAATTAGTTTAAATTTTTCCCAAAATAAAGTAAAAATTAGTTTGACAAGAAATTACCAAATATAGAAATACCAATTTTTTAAGGACATGAAAATTTTGAAGTACCCGTAATCTAATATGGAAATATTATGTGTGCGTGTTTTCATTTTTTTTTATTTGTTTAGATGGTAAAAAATTATTTTTAAACTATTTAGTATTTATTTTTAATAATTTAAATAATATTTATAAAAGATTTATATTTTCTAAAGTAGTAAAAAAAAGTGGTTAAATTCAAAATGACTCTATGCCTCAAATGTAGACATGGTCACATACCGGTTTGGCCCGCCGGTTTCGGCCCGACGATTAATCAGTGGAGACTGTTGTCAAACCGGAACTGTTAGGGAACGGTTCAATTAAGGTTCAAATCATAAACCGTTGAACCGGAACTGTCTGAACCGTACATTCGAACCGTCGGTTAACCGTTTTTAAAAGAAAATAAAAAAAAATAACGGGCTGAACCGTCGGTTAACCGGCCCGTCATGGAACCGTCGATTAACCAGAAACTGCCAGTTCAGTGGCCCGGCAGGTCAATTAACTGTGGCCAATAATCAGTTTGGCCCGACTTGTAACCATGTCTACTCAAATGTTCTAAATAATATTTAAACAACTTTTTTAACTATTTAAACATGTGACCTGATTTTTTTTTTTTTTAATCTTAAAGATGTTGTCTTCAATTGCCCTTGTGTTAACCTTAAAGAGAATTCTCTTTGTAAATTGCAGGTTTTAGGTTTATCAAATTGAATTGAAGTCTTTGTCAGTAAGGTCAAAGGAGAATGAGCTGCTTAGAGAACCTTTGAGTCCAATTTTATATACCGTTATGATATGAGTTGGGTATTTTACAATTTGTCTTGCTCTAAACCCGCAATGAATCTTCTTGTTAAAACACATTTTTACACTTATTACTCAATGAATTAAGTAAAATCAGCTCGGCATAAATTGGATATCTAATGGTTTAGGTCAAATGCTCAACCCTATTAACTAAAGGTGGAAGAGGCATAAGAAAACAGTATTCATGTTTGATCATCAAATAACAAACAGTAATCAATAAGGTTAAATTATTGTTTAGTGTTTAAATAACAAATGGTAATAATGTTGATTTTAAAGGAAATTAGCAAACAAAATTTGTGTTCAATTGATTAGATGATAATTTAATTAAAAAATTAAGGTAAAAGAAAATTATTTAAAAACATATTAAAAAATTTAGATTAATTTAAAATATAGGAATAAAATCATAATTTTATATTTTTTAAAAGCAATTTTTTAACTTTTATATGTTTCATATATTTTTTTAAAAAATTTTAAATCTTATTAATCACACATATTGACCAAATCAAAATGCTTCACTTGTTTTCCTAAAAAAAAAAATATTGTGTCACTTGCCAAATTGTTTCCTTTTCAAAAAGAATGAATTTTAAATTTAGGAAAAAAAAAATTATAAGATTTGACAATAAAAGATTCCATAGCAAGCAAGAACTCCAAAATTTAAAGCAAATCCAATTCCAAATCCGTTTGACATCGACGACGGTATCTTCTTTTCTTCGCGCGCGCGTGACTTTACGCAACTTGCACCCGTAGATATCTCCCAAAACCGTGGGCATTTCCGGCAATTGAAAAAAGTAAATGCGAACTCAAGCGGGCGAAAGTGAAAAAATAGAAAAAAAGCAAAAGTTTGATTGATGAGGAATAAAAATTAAAAAAATAAATATAAAAAGTAAACTATATACTACAAAATAAAAAATTTAATATAATATTAAATTTTTTTTAAATTTTTAATAACGGACGCGAAGGGAACATTGAATTGTGGTTTAATATCGCCGTTGAGATACGGAAGCCAATCTCTCTCTCTCTTTCTCCCTCAAGGCTCTGTTTTGTCCCTTATCGGCTTCTTTCTTGCTCACACTTTCTCATTTCTTCCTTCTATTCTTTCTCTTCGGCCGCAGATTTTCTTTCGCTTTCCTTCAATCCAAGCAACCCCGAGAAAACAAGCGGAACAAGAAGAAATTCACTCATACATAGAGGATATCAGAGCAAGATCCTCTTATACGAGGAGGAAAGCTCTATAACTGTATCAATTTACCATCGTGGCGCAGTCTTCGATCTGGTCTTTTAAACATATTTAAGACTTCTACTGGGAATTCTTTGTTTTTTGGCGTATTTCAGGTTTGTTGCATAGGATTCTTCTTCAGCCCTAAGGTTTTATTTGGCGATATTTATGTTTACAAAGGCGCTGAGAATTGTGTTTTTGTTTTAGTTAAGGTGAAGCCCTAGAATTCGTACTGTGATTTCTGTGCGGCGGTAGGCGCGCAGAGGTTATTTTATCCGTTTGGGTTTTTTTCGATTTAGTGCGGCGACAGGCCCGGAGGTGCAGATAAGCAGTTTTTGAAGCGGTGTTGGTATTGGCTTGATGCTTGATAAGTAGATAGTGGGCTGATATATAGATAGATTAGGTTTAGGGTTTCGTTTTCATTTTTGATGCCGCCAGATCGATTGCCGTGGGATCGGAAAGATTTCTTTAAGGACAGGAAGCACGATAGGTCCACGCCCCGATGGAGGGACTCGTCTTCAAGTCATTATGGATCATCTCGGGATTTTTCTCGCTGGGGAGGATCCAACGAGTTTCGAAGGCCTCCTGGTTAGTTCATATTTTCGTTTATTTCTTTTTGGTTTAACTTTTCATTGCTCAGTTCAGTATTTAATTGGTTGTTTCAAGTGGGTTTTTTGAGCAATAGAAAGAACTCTGATTAGAGGGTTTTGTTTTGTTGATTTCTAACCACAACTTGCAAATCTGTGGTTCATCAAAAAAGTTTTGGGATAGCTTTTTAGGGTTGCTTTACAGCAACTTGTATTCGTATTTACACATGTAGAATGGTCTGATTTTTCTGGTACAGATCTGATATGGCCTCATTCGTTTTTCTTTTTATGATTTTTCTCTAGATCTGAACTTTTTGTTGTGAGAATTCACCAATTTAATTGTTTCTTCGTATTCATATGGAGTCTTGAATATTTCTTGAGAATATATGCTTTGCTTCTGTTAATTGTATGTAATATTTCCTTTTTTGTTTAAAAATATATTTGAAGGTCATGCTAAGCAGGGTGGCTGGCACCTATTTGCTGAAGATTCTGGTAGAAGTTATGCACCCTTCCGGTCCAATGATAGGATGCTGGATGACAAGAACTACCGCTCCTCCATTTCACGAGGAGATGGTAAGTATGGCAGGAACAGTAGGGACAATAGGGGATCTTTTAGTAGTCAAAGGGATTGGAAGGCTCACTCATGGGAAATGAGCAATGGGTCTCCCAATACAACAGGGAGATTGCATGAAGTGAGTTCTGATCAGAGACCATTAGATGATGTGATAGCATATCCCTCCCCGCATTCTCATTCTGAATTAGGGAACAAGTGGGACCCGCTTCATCCCAAGGAACAGCATGATAATAGCAAAATGGTTGGTATTTGTGCCGGAGGCACAGGCCAGAGAGGTGACAGGGAGAGCTCACTAGACTGGAAACCTCTTAAATGGGCTCGCACTGTTAGCTTGTCTTCTAGGGGATCTGGTTTTAGCCATTCAAGTAGCTCAAAGAGTGTTGGAGGTGGAGATTCTAGTGAAGGAAAGGCTGACTTGCAGCTTAAGAATGCATCTTTTGTCCAGTCTCCTTCTGGGGAAGCTGCTGCCTGTGTTACTTCTGCTCCATCTGAGGATATGAGTGCAAGGAAGAAACCACGCCTTAACTGGGGTGAGGGACTAGCAAAGTATGAGAAGAAGAAAGTTGATGGCCCCGAGGTGAATGGAAGTAAATATGAAACTATTATTTGTTGTAATATAGAGCCCATCCCTTCACAAAGTTCAAACTTGGCAGACAAGAGTCCCAGAGTCTTGGGATTATCTGATTGTGCATCACCTGCAACTCCATCTTCTGTTGCTTGTTCTTCGCCAGGTAATTAACAGTAGTCATATAACTTTGACAAGTCTTTTTATTTGGATTTTCTTTTTCTGGTTCATGCTTTATGAATTTTCCACCTCATTTAGGGTTCTCAATTATGTAATTGCCTGCCATTGTCAATAACCTGTACCATTCTATCTTTAGCACAGGCATGGTGTACTTTATATGTCCATGTTCTTACTGATCCTTTGCCTATTATCAAAGGGGCTGCGAATGGAACACCCTATGTTAAAACTTGAATCTTACATTTCCATTTATTTAATGAGGACAAAGAATGTTTTTTTTGTCTTGAAGTTTATTTTTTAAATCATTTTTCTACTTCTGCATGATGTAGAAGCAATTAAAGAAACATTTATTGATTTGGGAAATTATGTGGCTGATACCATCTCCAATATCGGTGGGCTTAAATCTTATTTTTATTTAGGGAAATTGTAATCAATAGCAATTTAAAATATTATTTTTAGTAAATTACACGTATTTTGAAATATTATTTAAATGTCATTTTTTAATTATAAAAATATCAAGTAAATATGCATATTTACTAATATCGTGAATAGGAAATATGTGGAAATACACGTAGTTACTGTAAATATGTGTGTTTTACCTACATCATATTGGTAAATACAAAACAGAAAATGAGATTTAGCTAATATTTTAATCTTGTTGACATTTTGTTATAATAAAGTTATAGAAAGTGACATTTGTTAAGTTGCCACTTTTATTTTTTGTATAAAGCTGCCTATGTCTTGATATAGATATATGTAATATTATATTCTCTTTACAGTCTATTCCTTTTGCATATAAATCATGCAACTCTCTTTTCTTTACCCTAGAAAGTTTCTTTATTGATGCTTATTTACTTCAGGTATGGAGGAGAAAACACTTGGCAAAGGAATAAGCGTTGACAATGATGTTAGCAATCTATGTTCTCCCAGTGTTGGGCCCCAGAGTCACTGTGAAGGTCTCTCTTTTAACTTAGAGGTTCTTGATGCCACTTCATTATCTAATTTGGGTGCTTCGCTTGTTGAGCTGCTTCAGTCTGATGATTCCAGCTCAGTTGACTCAAGTTTTGTGAGGTCTACCTTAATTAATAAGTTGCATATACTGAAGGGGGACATATCAAAGGCTTTGGAGGTGACTGAAACTGAAATAGATTCACTTGAAAGTGAACTTAAGTTGCTGAGATTTGAAGCTGTGAGTAGATATCGTGGTACAGCAGCATCCATCTTTTCCCAAGCTGTGGATGATGTTTGCAATGAACAGGGGGCTGTTTCTAGTGATATACCTCGACCTTCTCCATTGCAAGTAACCTGTGGGCCTGGGCATGCTGAAAATAGTTCCCTCTATGATGGTATCTTGGAGGTTCATGTTGATATGAAGGATGATGATGTTGATAGTCCTGGAACTGCCACATCAAAATTTGTCGAACCAGTGTCAGTGGTGAAGATGGGTTCATCATCTGATATGGTGAAACCAGATGAATGTTCTCTGGATAGAGGGGTGATAGAGATTCCAACCTTGGCTTCAAAATCCTCTGCGCTTCATGCTGATGGGGAAGGTATCATTATTTCTGCTTGTGGGGATGTTAACATGTCTATAGAAGGCAATGAAGTTGCAACTCATCCAAGTTCTGTTAGTTTTTCCAATGATAATTTATGTAACCTAATACTGGCTGCCAATAAAGAATCTGCTAGCCGGGCTTCTGAAGAACTGTACAACTTTTTGCCTAGGAAACAGTGTAAGGTTGATATTTTGGAAGTTTCAAAAGCTACATTGTGGCAGAATGATACATTAGTTAAAGAAAAATTTCTTACAAAGAAGCGGTTTTTGAAATTCAAGGAAAGAGTTGTAACTCTCAAGTTTAAAGCCTTTCAGCACCTTTGGAAGGAGGATATGCACTTGCTTTCATTAAGGAAATACCGAGCTAAGTCTCAGAAGAAATATGAGTTGAGCTTGAGAACGATGAATAGTGGTCATCAAAAAAATCGTTCTTCAATTCGCTCTCGATTCTCTTCTCCTGGTAAGAATTCAGTACTCTTCTATTTAAATTGCAATGACATGTATTGCGTAAGTTTACCATTGGATGTTGGTTAACTTTCAAATTTGCTTAATTGTATTGTATGATAAACTTTGAAACATGCTATAGGTTTTTCTTAGTTTGAAAAATTTTAGTAGAAAGGCATGTTGAGGTCCCTCTTTCTTTTTGCAGCCAGGATAGCTTTAATTCTTTTAAAACACCAATTTGCTGGATTCATGTCATTCTTTGGTTTTTGGAGTGTTGTCTTTTACTTGGTTCATTTGTTCTTAAAATTTTTCTGTGAAGTATTTCCGTATGATATTGTGAGGCAATAAATTTGAAAGGAATAATTATGATATGTATAATTTGTTTTCTCCTTATTCTCATTTTTTTGCTTATTTCTTTTCTGCTAACTGCTATAATGCAAATATATTATTGGACTCTTCTGTGCTTTCTGATTGAACAGTCAGTATTTATTCTTTGGGCTGTTTCTATCCAGTGGAGGTCTTTCTTTATTCACATCATTGATATTCTTGTTCTGTCAGTGGTTTAGAGTCCCTTGCAGATGTTATCTAGAAGATTGAATGTTGGGGTTTTGTTCAACATGCTTCTCAGATAAGTCTGGTAATCAGACTTAGTTTTTGAATTCCTTTGTGATGTGGTGGGATGCCAACTGCATGATTCAGTGCTGGGGCTTGTTGAGTGTGGCAAGTGAATTATGTATTAAGCAATTTGGCTCTTTCCTGGTACATGACTACATTTTGGTAAAAGTTAATTTCTAGGAATACTTCCCGCTTGCTTGTTGTATTTGCTGGTAGGTTGCAAAAGATTTATGAGTTCTGCAGAACTTAACAATCTGCATTATTTGCTGGCGAGGTGTATTCCGGAGAGAATTTCATGTGTTATTGACAATGAAATTTTTTATCTAAATACTCTTGCTAATTCTCTGGAAGTGGCATCAGATGCCTTTTTGTGGTTGAGCCATTTGAGTATGAGATTGAGCATATATTCATTTTGTTATAACCACTTAGTTGGGTGTGCAAGGCTGGATCTAATCTTGGTGTACTTAAATGGAGGTGCATGCTAAACATGTCTTTTGATAAGATCTGTTGTCAAGGTCTTTTTGCACATGAAAGAGAATGTTTGGCGATTTTATTTGATACTTCATCCACTTCAGTACAAGGTCTTCGAGCTGCTTGCCTCCTGCATTGTTTACTTTCTTGGAAGTTTGATGCTGGTTATTATAAGTGTTAAGGAAGATTACAAGTATTAGACTTGCATGCTACTGTCTTCATTTTTGTTTTCTAGGTAGGTTTTGGTCTGAATGTTTTGGTGTAAAATTCAAAATATTGGAAATACATTCAGACAGCACAGTTGAGATTCAAATGCTTTTTGGTGTTTACACATATTGCTAATTGGGTACATCAGCAAAAGCTGTTATGATAAGGCAAATGTGCTTCATTGTTCATCTCATGAAGTCAGGGTTTGCCCTAGTTTTTCAATGTACTTAGTAATTGAGAAAGGATTATAACTAGTAATGCCGGTGGATATTTTAGAAGAAGATTCACTTAGATCTGGGATGGGGCTTTATGTTTCTTTTTGATTATTATCACACTTATGATCTGCCATAAGGTCTGATTAAGATTTAAGGTGAATGTTTTTGAATTTGTTGCTCTCTGGGTTCGGTCACAGTAAGCTCTCAAGTTGAAGTGAATTAGCTTCTAGCTATTTTTTCGTGGTTATAATTGTAATAACTCATTCCAGTTATGCAAGTTCTTTCTAAGAAGGCTAAAGGCTTTGATTACTACCATTTTGCTGTTGGCTTTCTGGATTATGATGAGTTCTGATGCTATTTCTTATTTGTTTAGGATGATTGCCTATTTCTCTTATTTGAATTGTAGCTATGATCCCTGTTTTAGATCAATCTCTTCTAATTTATAGTTTTTTAAACTGTTTTTGCAGCTGGAAATTTGAGTCTGGTACCAACAGCAGAGATGCTGGATTTCACGAGCAAGTTGTTGCCAGTATCCCAGAACAAACTTTACAGGAATTCTTTGAAAATGCCAGCATTAATTTTGGACAAAAAGGAGAGGATGGTTTCTCGGTTCGTCTCCTGTAATGGATTAGTTGAAGATCCTTCTGCTGTTGAGAAGGAAAGAGCTATGATCAATCCTTGGACGTCTGAGGAGAAGGGAATTTTCATCGATAAGCTAGCTGCCTTTGGCAAGGATTTCAAGAAAATTGCTTCTTTTCTTGATCACAAGACCACTGCTGATTGTGTTGAATTTTATTACAAAAATCACAAATCTGATTGTTTTGAGAAAACAAAAAAGAGTAAGAAAGTGAAGTCTTCTACTAACTACTTAATGTCATCAGGAAAGAATTGGAATCGTGAAATGAATGCTGCCTCGCTTGATATTCTGGGTGAAGCTTCAATGATAGCTGCTGATGTTGACAATTCTATGGGAAATCGACAAATATGTTCTGGTAGAATCTATTTGGGAGGTTACTGTGGTTCTAAAATATCGCGTGCCAATGATGCTAACTTTGATCGGTCAAGCAATTTTGATATGCTTGAGAATGAAAGAGAAACTGTTGCTGCCGACGTGTTAGCTGGCATTTGTGGTTCAATGTCCTCGGAGGCTATGAGTTCTTGTATCACTACTTCTGTTGATCCTGCAGAGGGCAGTCGGGAGTGGAAGTCACAAAAGGTAGAGTCCGTCAAGAAACGATCTTCAGCATCTGATGTTACTCAGAATGTTGATGAAGAAGATACTTGCTCAGATGAGAGTTTTGGGGAAATGGATCCCTCTGATTGGACAGATGAGGAGAAGTCTATCTTTATGCAGGCTGTTTCATCTTATGGCAAGGATTTTGATATGATCTCACAGTGCGTCAGGACTAGATCTAGGGACCAGTGTAAGGTGTTCTTTAGCAAGGCTCGTAAATGCCTTGGACTGGATTCGATACATCCTGGAGCTGGAAACCCAGGAACACCTGTGAGTGATGATGGAAATGGCGGGGGAAGCGACACAGATGATGGTTGTGCTCTTGAGACTGGAAAAGTTGTTTGCAATGATAAGCTGGGCTCCAAGATGGATGACGCATCGCTGTTGCCTATTGTGGATGAAAAGCATGAGAAATCTAATGCTGCAGAGAGAGAAAATATGACTGACGATTTGAATGAACTGGAGAAAAATATGGCTAGAACACCAGAGCAGCACGACATTAAGGTTGAAAAATCATCTGTATCTGATGCTTGTAAGGTGGAGGACAAATCTGAGATAGCTTTTGATGTTGATGCCCACCAAGCTGAAATTGCTCAGGGGCAAGAAATTTCAAATGAATCAGTTAATTCAGAGGCTGAAAGTGAGAAGCCAACTCTTGACAGCTTTTCTGTTGGAGAACGAATGTCTGCAGCTGATGTTGACCCTGACCCATCTAATCCAGGTTTGGGCTCTGAAGTTACTCTGGAGGTTGCTAAAGAAAGCGCAAATCATATGGAGCACAAAGTGGTTCTGTTTCCTGTAAATGATTTGAACAGCCAAAGTGGTCTGATGCAAGGTTCCAATTCTACTGGTGATGCAAACCAAATGCCTTTGGATGCTGGTTCTAGTTCAAACTTGAGAGTCGATGTAAAAAGCACGCATCTTGTTTGCAAGGGGTTGTGCTCTTTGGATGAGTCTTCTATTGCTTCATTGCCACAGGACAACAATCTTGCTTCAGCTGACTCTAGGTTGCAGGACTCTGTTGCCATTAAGTATGAGAGAGTTCTAACTGAGGAGAATCAAGAGGAGCAGTGTAAAAAGTCTTACAGTGAAGATGAGCATTTGCAGCATTTTCCAGGGAAATCTTTAATGGCTGGTTGTGATTCTTCCCAGATTCTTAGCAGCTATCCATCGCAAATTCCAATAAAGAGAGAAATAAAGAGAGAGATAAACGGGGATATTTTTTGCAGGCCTCTTTATGAAGTTCAAAAAAGCCTTTCAGCTTCAGATAGTTATCTACATAAGTGCAACAGGAGTTCAAAGGCGCAGTCGTCCTTGCGGGAATTTCCACCACTTCACCAGCACAGTGAACAAGGTGCTGATCATTCAAGAGAACAGTCCCGAAGCTTGTCTGACACAGAAAAGCCATGCAGAAATGGTGATGTTAAACTGTTTGGAAAAATTCTCAGTAACCCCATGTCTTCTACACAGAAGACAAATCCTAGTTCACCTGACACAGTGGAAAATTGTTCCAAGGCAAGCAGCAAGTCATCGACTTTGAAGTTCAGTGGTCATCAAAGTACAGATGGAAGCAGTTCTATTTTGAAGTTTGATCGTAATAATTATCTCGGCCTTGACAATTTGCCGGTGAAGAGTTATGGCTTTTGGGATGGGAACAAGATACAAACTGGCTTCTCATCTATACCCGACTACTTCCTAGCCAAGTATCCTGCAGCATTTAGCAATTATCATGTTTCCTCATCCAAAATGGAGCAACAGGCTGCTGTGAAATGTAATGATCGGAGTTTGAATGGTGTTTCAGTTGTGCCCCCTAGGGAAATGAGCAGTAGCAATGGAATAGTGGATTATCAGATTTACCAGGGTCATGACAATAGTAAAGTGCAGCCATTCTCTGTTGACATGAAGCAGCGGCAGGATATGTTCACGGAGATGCAAATAAGAAATGGGTATGATACACTCTCAAGTATGCAGCAGCAAGGAGGACGGGGAGTGGTAGGAGTGAATGTAGTTGGAAGAGGGGGGATTCTTGTTGGGGGAGCATGCACGAGCGTTTCAGATCCTGTTGCGGCCCTTAAAATGCATTATGCTAAAGCTGAACAGTTTGGTGGGCAAAATGGGGCTGCCATGATGCGGGAGGAGGAGTCTTGGAGAAGTAAGGGTGATATAGGCAGGTAGTAGGAGTGGTGAGAGGGCTTTCTTTTTGATTTTTCTTTATCCTTTTTTTACCTTTGCTTTCCTTAAGCAAGTCCTCAAACGGCAAATATCTTTTTTTGCCGTGCCATGTATAATAGTTTTTGTATTGTTTCAATGGAATGATAGAGCAGCAGTTGACAGGTTCTAAAATCCGTGTTTTTGGGTTAAAAAGGGAAAAAAAGGGATTTATTTAGGTGCATTGTAATATTGCAGGTAGGAGCAGTAGTAGCAGTAGCTTCTTTGTATTTGTTGTTGTATTTTGATGGAAATACAGAAATAATCCGTGGAAGTTAAAAAGGCACACGATCATCATATCTTTCTATCATTTAGACTTTTTTGTTCATTTTGCATTAGCCACTAGCATCATCTACATCAGTCATCAGATACTTTATTCTATAATTACTTGGCTAAGTTCCAAGTTTTAATCTTAAATCAAATGTTAGTTTAATTGAAGAGTTGTAATGTCTATCCATTTTCAATTTGTCACTCTGCATTATTAAAGGTCAAAACAAAACTGAAGATATTTTATATTGTCATTCTCAATTCCATCTTTATCCTACATCTACAATTTAACCAGCATTTGGGTACACCCACACGAATTTTTGTTACATGGATTAAAAGGAAGGGGAATACGTAAATTTCTGGAATGCAATTAGCAGCAAGCTGTTTCCTTTCCTCCTGGAAGAATGCTTTAACATGGTATCGTATTCCTTTTCTCTTCTGCTCTTGTTTGTAGGTTAGTTGGTAGAGGTGCTGTTATTTTAATAACCTACAGCAAGTAAATAAATCACCCCACATGTAATGCATTTCACTTTCAAGGTAGTGAACTAGGTTCAAATTGAATTCTTAGACCTGATTTCACTCTATAAAATTTAAATATCTGGCAGATCAGAACACCACATCACATGCTTGAAACTTAAACAATTATCAGGTCCTTTTCACCTTAAGAATGACCCCATAAAATGTCCAATGCAAACATCCCAGTAAACTATAATTTCTTCCAAATTATAAATTCTGTCCAGTGATATATACTAAAGATGGTATGCATGAGAAAAATCCAAGCCTACCTCATTTGTGGTTGGGTGTAAGAGGGACAAATGATGAGCATGCAAGTGATAGCCGCAGTCTCCAGGAACAGGTTTTGTAGGCCTCTGATACCCCCTATGAAAAAACAATTGAGAATTCTTACTAGGGCCATAAGAGAAATGAGAATTTTTTTTTTTTTTTTTTTTTTTTAAGATGACATTTGAGAAATTGTTGAAACTAAATCCAAATGTAAATGTATTACTAGCATTTCCTTACCCATCCTCCGCGAAACCTTCATCCACAAATTCAGAATCAAAGAACTTGGGTTGCCCACCAACACCATAAAGAGGATCACCTGATGAATTATTGAATGAATGAGATCAATTATAGTTAGTTACAGACCAGTTCCTTTTCCTTCCATTTCATCTAGACCGGATCGTCAATGGCTTCAATCAAAATGGTCAAATGCATGTTTATCCACACTCAGTACTATAATTGGTTAACATTTACCTAGCAAAGGGTGTCCTATGAAAGAAAGATGAATGCGTATTTGGTGTGGCCGTCCTGATTCAATCTCAACCTGTTTAAAATGTTAGTCAAATATTTTCACAATAAAATACATTCTGACAGATTTAATGTACACATGCATACCTGGACCAATGTGTAGTTGTCTTGTACATTTCTCTCAAGCACTTCAACTCTACTCAGGGCTGGCTTACCTTATTTAACCCAAAATAGCAAAGACATGACATGATCAGATATATTCGTGTCAGTGATAGCAGAAAATGAAGTGACAAGCATGCTGACTATTAAAATATAAACTTGTATACAGATATCTGAAGTCTAAACAAAATACTGTGCAGAGGAACTTGTGGAAGCAAAGCAATATTTCAAAAAGGTTAAGAGAAAGATCTTTGTTTGATAAAGACAGCAACTAAACTAACCTGAAGATGAAGCAACATACAAGCCTGTAGCAACTCCAGGATATCGCATTGTTCCGATTGGTTGCTTGATAGTAACCTATCATATAAGTGAAGATTATAACTGATGTAAAATTCATTACAGGAAATTTTTTGTCAAGAAACATAAGCAGCAGATGCAAAAGTTTGAGCTACATGTGTTCAAAAAATGTTGATGTATATAAATAGACAAGCAATGGCAACGTTGTCAGAGTCAAACACTAACAAGCAAAAAAAAGAGAAAAGCAGTGTCCTTGATGTCTCACCTTATCCTCTGTAACTATCCCAACAACTAGTGCTCGATATATCTTTGTAATTTTCCGCTTGACAAGCCCCGAGCCAGTATAACTGTATGTGAGAAATCAAGAATTTTACAAGCTGAATCCATATTAAAGATAGAACATGCCTAATGATTAACTTTTGTTCAGTGGCACCTGATGATAACCAGAAAGCAGACTGTTAAGACACAATTTAAACAATTTTCTTTAAAGATTCAAACTGCATGTCCTCTTCTAATTCTAATCCCATCTAGATTTTAATTTGTATATTAGTCCAAATGTGGTATTCATGGGTAAGTTCTCACAGTTTGCTCGTTTTATTTCGTTTTTTACCAGCAAGGCTACACAAACTCAGGTAGTAAAACTTTTTTCTTCCCTACAGTCTCAATATTTTTAACTATACTCTCCAGCACTGTAATGGGCCAAAGTGCAGTAATCAGTTGGTACAGGCTGAGAGTTATTTGATCAACACCATCGGCTTAGAATAGCATACCAACAGTAAAGGTGGATGACCCTGTTTATATATAGACTCAGGCCTTTTTTCCAATTTGTCTACAGTTGCTAAGAGATAAAGGACAATGGGTTGTTTATTATCCTAGCCATAAGCAGAATTCAAATCAACATGCTGGCGCCATAAGTTCCTCACTTTCTCTGGAGTTTGGAATTTGGTTACTAAATTGGAAAAGATTACTAATCAAGGACAATGGAAACAACAGGCAACTTTGTAGTCAATGGCTTCCAAGGACAAGTAAGGATGTTTCGATGTTAAATGGCACTCACATATTAGAGAGATAAATATAAGAGCAACAAACATGGAATTCTACACCAACCTGTTGTCTCCGATGAGAGATGTGCCATCAGCAAAATATGCTGCAAGACGAGTCTTTGCAAGCTTTGACTTTGCACAAAGCAATATTCCTACAATCCATTGGCTGCTTATCAAAACATAGGATATTTAGATGAATATGCTATGCAGAATATCTAATATCCAGAAAATAAGTCAGATCTTAAGTGCAAGAAGCAGAAAATGCCAGGCTGTGAAATCTATGAAGATACAACATAAACCACCATCATCAATGCAAAAGTCTATAAGTCTCTGGTTCAAAGTCTAGAAATCTGCTGAATAAAACATTACAGCAACGATCTAACTATTGTATTATGTGCTCGAGACATTTTCTATTATGACTTGTTATGAAGGGGGGAGGGGGATCTAAAACAGTGTTATTACTATAGTAGGAAGCCATTGTTTTGGTTGTAGTAGAGCAAACTTACTGTAGCAAGAAAGCTCATCTCACTACTGCATCAAGACTTCTGTTGTGAATTTAACCACAGAATCATTTATCCCGAAGATTATATCAAGAATAGTGTTTGGAGTTAAGGAATTACAAAATAATACGATCAATGCTTTCCTCAATTCTCAACATTTACTTTTCCTTTCAAAGGTATCTTATCCTAAGCAAAAGTGACCTTCATAAGTATGCTTCCTTCTCATCACTAGAATGACTGAGGAGGTGAGAAAAATAATTTCATGTTTTACTGCCTATCACTTATAGAATGTCAAAGCTGTAAAGAACAGCTACACTCTAATTCTTGAGAAATATCTCTAGCTAACCTGATGTGCCCCTTCCTAGGCGATGAACAGGAACAGGATGTGATTTGTGGCTTGCTAGGGAAGACAACGTATGTTTCCTGTCCCACCACTGAAGTTGTGTTAAAACAGTTCGTTGCTGAAAAAGACCTCCAGGTAAAACTTGCAGGCAGGAAGGCTTGTTCAAAGCAATCTGGTTAAGCAAATCGTTCCACATCAATCAGAGTATCAGATGCCAATAAATGAGTGCACATCACATCGTAACACTAACACATACACCAATGCAAGACTAATAATATTTGGTTGATGGAAGGTTATGGAAGATAACAAAAACTAACAATACATGTGCAAGAAATTAAATTAGCCAAAATCCAGTGCAAGATTCATTGTTTACATGGAATCAACAATATTTGCTCAGTAAATGTATTTGGTTGGAGCCTTCAATTTCAAACCTTCTTGGATACCAAAAGCTAAAGAAGAGTGAATTACAAAAACAGTATGAAACATTTACCGAGGAAAAGTACAATCCTATTAACATGTCCAGTGTCAATTTACAGTTCAAGAAAAACAAGTAACAACCATGCAATTAAACCATAAAAATATACTACTACAGCTCCTAGCAGCAATCAAAAGTTCAACAAAAATAATTCAGTAAAACAAGCCGACAAAAATAAGTTCAGTAAGACAAATAATCATGAACTCTAAATGAAATCACAAATAACCCAAATTCATATGTTTACAAAGTTACCATAACAAAGCATTACCATAGCATCATCTTCATGTAAGATCTGTAGCAAGTAGGGTGCATCAGGCTCTCTCCAAGGAAGCCTATGATAGACAAGGTTTGAACCAGCCCTAAATAATACAAAAATCATGAACAAACAAAATATTTAATATTCCAACTGCACAAACTAGAAACCAATAACTCTTGGTTATTCTAATGGGTATCAAGAAAAACCTGAGCCTTGTATTGGGTTCTTTAATAACAGTACCATCACTTGATATCTGCAAAACTAACAAAAATCAAAATCTGGGAGTTAAACAAATTTGCAAGTTCACTATAGCTAATGTGATTATTCAATTTTTTTTTTTTTTTTATCGAGTGAGAGATAGAATGGAACCTGTCCATTGTAGATTCGCTGCAACCAGCTGTTGATTATAATCATAAATTAACAATAACATTAAGAAGTAAAGTTTTAATTTTTCTTGGTAGAATTTGAATAACAATGGATTTTAACTAACCCTTCTAATGGAGCTGAATTCTTATATTTGCAAGCGTAGAACTCGATCAGTGTCAATTCTGTAATTTTTCAAGAAAAATTTAGACTAAAAACTAACTAAAAAATTAAGAAAATACAGAATATATTTGTAACAGGATTGATAGAAAGACGATACCGGAATCGGAGGACGAAACAACGTCTTTGTAAAACAAACCGTCGTTGAGGTCAGGCCAAGGGAGGCCGAAAGACCTTAAGGGCGACTCCATTGTAGTTGTTTGTTTCTAATGCGTTTATCAGATGGCGCTGTTTTGGCTTGTCTACAGGAACCCTTAACCATCGGAACCGCTTTAAATTGCCCGTGAATCATCCAAAAAGGGGTCAAATTCGTGAACTAGACCCTAATCAATGATTCATACAATTGATAACCGTATTTGAACCTTGCCACCTTGGTTCGGTTCATTGTTCAAGAGATTTGCGAACTATGAACCATTTAACTGAACTATGACCACCTACAATAGGGGAAAAGGGGATTGCAGTTTCGCTAAAATTGCAGAAATAGCTATTAATATGAGGTTCAATTCGTTAAGAAAATGCAGAAGTTTGTGTTTGGATTTGAACTTCAAATTGGAATTCAAGTTTAATTCGATGATCATCATCCGAGTTCATTTGAGTATTCTGTTCGTTAACTCGATTTTAGAGTTCAATTTGAGAAAACAGAGTTCGGAATATAGTCGTTTGATTTTGAGAATTTGGTTCGATAGTTGTTTATTTTCTATTACTATTTGAAATTATACAAAATCACAGTCGTTTTGCTAGTGTTTGATGAACAATATGCAAAGTTTGAATTTGGTTCGTTTTTTATTCGACTTTCAGAACTCGGCTCACATTTGGTTTGTTTAAAAATTGAATTTGATTCAAATAGATTTTTTTTTTTTAACTGAATCACAAATAGTTTGATTTAATTACAGCCCAATTCATCTATCAGTTGCTCAAACATTTGTATATACATATATCTTAGAGGTGGACATGGTCGGGCCGGGCCTCGGCCGCGGGACCACGGGTTGGGGGAGTGAACCTGAACCGGTCCGCTGAATCTCCGATTCCATGACGGGTCGGTTAACCGACAGGTTGCTGGCGGTTCGACCGGTTATTTTATTTTATTTTTTTTAATTTAAAAAAAGGTTAACCGACGGTTCGAAGATACGGTTTGGACGGTTCGTCGACAGTTTCAGTTCAATACGGTTCACAGTTCGAAAATAATTTAAACCTTAACCGGCTCATTCCCTTAACGGTTCAGGTTACAGTTCGAACGGTTCCTATTTTATAACAGATCAGACCAGTTCAACAACGGGCTGAAACCGATGGGCCAAATTAACCTATATCTAAACTTATTCGAACATAGTAACATAGTGTAGAATTCTTTTTTTTTTTTTTAATTTGAAAAATAGGTGGAATGCTCACCTTTAGTAGCATTCATTGTACAAGGTAGCATTAATTCTAAAAGGTGAAATCACTTTATCAGGATAAATATGATTGGACATAGTTAATTTCATTCAACGTCCTTAAACTTGGATATTTGTGATTAATTATAAGGGAATATGAATTAGAAGAGTTTGAATTTCAATTTTTTTTTTCTTTGAACTATAAATTTTCAACCTATAATGGGTAGACAACAAATTAATTTTTCAAATGTCATTTCACGTTCAACATAGAAATAATACTACCTCTCATATAAAAAATATAAGAAAATGAGGAAAGAGGGGTGTCTGGAGTGAATAAGAAAAAATGATATTTTGCACATAATTTGGACCAAATTACCTTTTGTTTTTAGTGGTTATAAGTTGTGAAGAAATGACTATTTTAATAAGTGTCAGCATAGGAAGAGAGAGCACATCTTCAAGGAATATGAGGCATGGTTTATGTGCTAAGATAGATTGGGTGCAAAAACAAGTAATGCGGCCAATTTATCCAATGTTACTTTATTATTTGTATGCGAAGAAATAGGTAATGGTTCATAAACAATAAGAAGTGCACCTAATTACAACATCATTTATGATGCAAAAGGGTGCAATGACATCTATATGCAACTAGAAGGTCGCATATGCAGTATCGTTAGAAATATTTTGCAAGGAAGTTGATTATTTTGGTCGCATTTATTTTTCAAAAATGCCCATTTGTTAACATTTGCACTATTTATGAAAAGGGGGAAAAATGAAAATTTCAATCCCTCCAACTTCCACCGCCCACAAATTCCCAATTAATTGAATCCAAATTGCAGCATTTAACCCTTAACCTAAAACGACTTGAGCCTGGTATAGAATCAACTGCTCCTTAAAACTCACCGGAATAACCATTTTGTAACTACCCTAAACCCCTTCAAAATCACAACCAACTCATCCGAATCATTACCAACAACCTCTTAAAAGATGCCAAACTGAAGAACAAGGCTAAGAACAAGAAAGTCAGGTGAGAAATAAAGAGTGAGAGAGAGCAATCCTCGCCACCATCTTCAAAACAAAAGAAGACATCTTTAGAAGTTGCCAAACTCCTAAAAAAATAAAATGCAAAGGGGACGAAAAAAGATAAGGATTTTTTTATGCTAGGTTATGAAAGTTGTTTTATGCAAACATGCATGTTGAGAGTAAGCAATTAGGAAAAAAGTACGAAATAATGCCCCTTGTGTCAACTATGAATGGCACGAAAGTCAGAGTCACTCAAGAGAAAATTAGTGAGTTGACTAAGTTGGAAGCTGCACGTTGTGACAAATTTGTCAAGGATTTATTAGTTACAAATGAGGATGAACTAAAAAAATTTGCACAAGAGCAACTAGCTCAGGATAGAAATGACAAGAAGTTAATAGGCATTACATTGCAGGCTATCCCCAGATTCCTGCATATGATAATTGCATCCAAAATTATTTTAGGATGGGGTCTAAAGATAATGTGACTAGAGATGAACAGTTGCTCTTTTTTTTTTTTTTTAATTTTCTGAATGGTGCAAAAGTAAACATACCCAATACAATTATTAAGAATATTATGTGCATTTGTCAAACTATGGCAGATGAAGGTTATACAAGATGAGATATTTGGCGCATTTGGCTTATCCAAGGCTGCTATCAATGTTGATTAAAGATGCCGGTGCTAATGTTAAGGGAGAAGTTGCTGAGAAAGTAAAGGAGAAAGATATTATCAATAGCATATACTTGGTTCACTGTAATATTCAAGAGTAGAGACAAAGGCTGGATTTTACAGAAGTATGTGCAGCTCCGAAATGAGATTATTTGGGGTGAGAAAGAAGAGGACATGACTATGAAGCTACCAGCCACTCATCCAAGAAAGAAGGGAAATTTTGGTGCATCTTCAAAAATTGTCCATGATTCGGAAAAAAAAGGCTACAGATATAATTGAGGAAAATAGTGCAGAACTGAAACATAACGTGAAGAACTTAAGGAATTACGCGCTGAAGTTGCTGAGTTAAAAGAGAAATTAGATGAAATGTACCTGATACTCCAAAGGACTTGATTTTTCATTCCAAACAAGTTGGTAGTGGAACTGAGATCACTGATTTGGGTGCAGATGGAGTTAAAGATGCAACCAAAAATTCTTTCCTTGATTCTAAAAACAATGACGCAGATGAGGCAGATGGAGTTAGGATGAAAAAAATAATGCAAAAATTGTTCCAGAGTCTACTGATTAGGGTGCATCTCAGCCAAATGAAGCCAACACACTAAAGGGAGATGAAGTAAACTTAAAAGAGAAGGATACATCTTCAAAGCATCTCGGTTTAAATCTAAGATCTTGCCTTATTCCCCAGATGTGAAATTGAATCTTGGTTTGAGACTCAAATCACTCCAATTGATGAGCTTCTTACAAGTCCTAAATTGAACTTGAATGAGAAAAGTGCATCTTCTATGGATGATGGATAAGTTAAGGAGAAGGGTGCAAGATGAAATACAAGCATAGTTTTTTTTAACTTCTTTTTCTATCTTTAAGTTCTTTATGTGTATTTTTTTTCCTTTTTCATGAAACAATTATGATATACAATACATTAAGTTAATTTAAGGTGTTGTTTCTTTTTTGATTTTATTAGTTTGAGATATCTACTTTTTCAAAACACTTAAATATAAGTTTATTTAGTGGTATGGTCGCAAAGAATAGTGCACATAATAAAAATTACGCCATTCAAACATCCCAAACAGGATCAATTTTTTAAGATATTGTAACCATTCTGATCTATACTTTAACTTCTGATCACACATTAAAAAGTATTGCCATTTTTCCAATGCCATTTTTGTAAAAGTATTTCCATTCATTGATTAATCAAAATGTACATTTACTTTAATTATAATTTTCAATCTATATACAAAAGTAATTCCAAAAATATAATGCACATAATAAAAGATGCACCCAATTAACAAGATCAAAATGCAAAAATGCCAAAATATTGCAACCAAAACCATATACCCAACCTACATCTCATTGGAACATGGTTGCAATTGGATGCTCCATAGCAATTTCAGCATCCTTCACAGTCTGAACATCAACTTCCGTGACACTTGGTAGCATATTAAGTAAGATTAATATGTCTTTCTTTTGTAATTATTTCCACCATTACATTTCATTGCATGCTCCATACAACTTTGCAAGAAAAGAAACACCTTATTCATAACAATAGGTGAAAAGAGTTCATTTGCATTAGCTACTGCAGCAATAGTCCATGTAGAGTAGAAAATGCTTCTTTGCTCTTAATAGCATCTATTGCCCTGAAAAAAGCCAAGTCCAATACATTCATATCAAGACTATTAAAGGGTTGACACATTAGCCTTATATCCTAGCCTAAATTCTTAATTGTCTCAGTGAATTCTAGATCATTAACAAAAATGTGAGGTCTTGCATAATATGAGTGCATTTTGGATATCATGCGGCCATTTTTCCTTCATGAAAGGAAGTAAATTATTCAATATCATTTATCTAACAATAGCTTTGGCCACTAAAGTTAATGGTTCAGTCACCATATTTCCAACTTCCATATTTTTTGATTTGTCTTTGCTGATTCAGTAGCTGCAAATGACCAGATTCTAATCTTATAATCAAATGTAACATTCCATTCAAATCAAATTTAGGTCTAGTTGCTGCAACAAAAACATAATTTTGGGTATATATTTTTTACTTTGACAAACTCGCAATGGTTCTTCTTCATCAAGAGACAAGTAATACTTCTGAGTTTCTTTACATATGTTGAACCATTTCTCATCAATGTGAATAATGTTATGCATTCCAACAAAAGAAGGATTAGTGAGTAATGTACATTGATTAAGCATTGAAAGGCAAAATGTAATCTAGCAATCATGTTTTCTTCCCTAAGACTTTCATTGCATTGGAATGTGCTTTCAATTATCCTTTGCGAAAAACAGAGGACTGGGATGCACCCAATTTAACAGCAATATCCCTTATTGTCTGCCTTTTATTAAGGAACGACCAAAACTCTATTTCGATCAACATGGGTCCTTTTCCTACCTCTATTCTACTTGTTGTAATGCAATATATCATTATATCTTTCCTTTGCCACTGTCTTATCAAGAGATGACTTGATAATGATGAACTTGACTGTAACTTTTTGTATAATTTCAGAGTTCCTGCGGTTTTTACTCAATTCTTGATGACAAAATCTTAGAATTTTATTTCTGTTTTCATGATTATGAAGAAATTTAAGAAAAGAAGAAGAATTGGAAGGAAAGAAACGAAGATTGTCATTCAAAACAATGATGATTTAATTACAATGCTTATGTCTCTTTATATATATATGTAATGTTATACTATTTCTATATGGATTAGAACCCTAGTTTAGGTAGGAAAAACTATTATTGTACAATTCTACTTGGATTAAGTTATTATTAAAAAATAAATTAATTTGTTCCTATTCAAACTCTGTTTTCCTTCACTCCCCTCAAGCTGAACTGTGGGGTCACACACATTTAGCTTGCGCCACACATTCTCGAAAGACATTCCATTCACAGCTTTTGTCAGAACATTAGCAAGTTGATCCTCTGACCGAGTATATGGAAGTGTAATTATCCCTTGTTCCAATTTTTCTTTAATAAAATGCCTATCCACTTCTACATGCTTGGTCCGATCATGCTGAACTGGATTTTCTGAAATACGTATTGCAGCCTT
>CANUEY010416829.1:0-15315 GCA_948099555.1 Croton setiger
TATATATATATATATATATATTCATATATACTTCCATATATACTCAAAAAATTCAATAGTACTCATAAAATTCTATAAACAAACAAACAAATATATAAGTAAACCCTTAAATAAATAAACAAATAAGTAATAATTATCAAACTGCAACGCTCGTGCATACCAATGATTTAATTATACTTGAAAAATACACAAGACAAAAGATATTACTACTTTTAAACAACAAAAAAGCTAAAAAAATTACATGCAAGCAACAAGTGCTGCACCAATCAAGCTCCTGAAAGAACTAAACATTCCAAATTATTAAGAAAAATATTCAGATTAATTTCTCTGTAATTTTAAAATGAAATATAGCTACCTAATTCTAACACTACTTAATCTTACTCAAAAAGATTATCTTAAATTCCAACATCAATTTCTCTTCAGTCAAAACAATTCTTCTGCCTACAAGTTTCCTTACTTCCTCTACTCTAAAGTCTAAGAAAAATGAATTTAAATCGATAACAAACCAATTAGAAAATATAAAACGCCAATTGAATAAAAATGTAATAAGAAATCAGGAGAGAAAAAAAAAGCAACGGTACCTGATATAATGCAAAGAAAAATTCACTAGAAGTAGAAATCAAATGAAGAGAAAATGGAAGTGAAAGGAGAAGAAGCAGAAGAAGATGGATGTGAAAAGAAAATGAAAGGGAAAGAGGAAAGACGAAATGAAATTGAAAGGGGAACAAAAGTGCGATGAAGGATGAGGTGAGGGAAAAGAGAATAGAAGCGTGATGAGGGAGAGGAGAAAAAAAAAAAGAGAAGAAGGAGAATGAATGACATTTTATTTTTTAAGATAAAACTATATGCTATATCATAGCATTCCATGAAATAATTAGGCATGGATAAAAGGCAGTGGTTACCCAAGCCTTTTTAAGGCCTAAGGTCAAATTTAAATAAAAAAAGTTCTTTTACAACCATTTTTTAAGAATTTGAACATATATTTCCACAGTAAAATTTTTGGCCTAAAAACAGTTTTTCTTTAAATTTTTTAACCCAAAAATCATTCATATTTAAAATTTTTTAGCAAAAAATAGTCTCTTTATTTGTGAAAATTTTATGAACAAAATATGAACAATTTGTAAAAATTTTATGAACAGAATATGAATAGGTCATGAACAATTTCCGAACTATTTATGAACATTTTATGAATAGTGAGTAAATTTTCAGGCTATTTTTTGGCCTTAAAACTTTAAAACGCTATTTTTAAATTTTAAAACTTTGAAAATGGCTATTTATGTCCTTTATCCAAACTTAAATTTGTGGCTTTTTTTAAGGTCTATATTTTGAGGCTTACAAAATTATATAGGAAAAGTGACAAATAGCTGCTGATATTATTACCATTATTCGATATTAGGTTGTTCATAGCATTACCATACCTTCCTTATTTATTGCATGTTGGTTATTCATCAGCACAGGTTTAGCTTACGATGTATTTGGCAGCCCTCATCCAAATGAATATTTTACAGAAAGCTGACAAGGAATTCCATTAATAACTGATCGTTTTGACCTTTGGAACAACTTGATGAATTTAGTAAATCTTTTAGGAGGCCCAATGACCATAGATCAAAGATATCAAGTTTTTATAGCACGATGGTTGTCTGTTCATGGATTAGCTGTACCTACCGTTTCTTTTTTTAGGGTCAATATCAACAATGCAGTTCATCCAACGATAAATCTAATCCCTATTAATTATAGAACTATCACACAATCAAACCCGAACGAACAAAATGTTGAATTGAATCATATCAAGGTTTTAAAATTTAGAAATCGTCCCCTCAAACTTTAAGTCCCAAAAATAGTCTGCGTTATCACTAACTGTTCATAACTTATTTATAAAATGTTTACAAACAAATTCAGAAATTGTTCATACTATGTTTATAAATTTTTTACAAATTGTTTATATTATGTTAATAAAATTTTCACAAATAAAGAATTTATTTTTTGGGAAACACTTTAAAAGATATTATTTTTGAACCAAAAAATTTTAAAACGGGTGTAAGTGTCAAAATTCCTAAACAATGAGCTATATATAGACTTTTCTCAATTATATACTAAAAACTAATTTTAGAGATAAAATTTGAGGGTCAGAAATAATTGCTTTAATGGCAACCTCTTGAACTGGCGTGATCAATAGCACAAGCTATTCACTAAATCCTACTAGAATTCCGTACCTTCAAATACCAGTATAATAAAAATCTTTAATTTTACACGTAAAAAAAAAAAAAAAAAAAAGAATAATACTTGTTCTATTTTTTATAAGCAAACTTACAATTTTTTTTTTTTTCCATTCAATTCAACTTTACTATTTGAGGTTTTATTTTGGGAGGTGCAAACCGCTTCCTAATCTTCATGTAACAACATAATATTGAAAACCTTGGTTCTATTTTTGTTGATTCTCCAAGATTTACTTTGCCATTCTTGCTTTTACTCTTGACTTATCATTTCATTACAAGATTGTACAACTCTTTTAATTTTTTTATAGACAAGCAAATATGAGTGATCATGCATTAGATAGAAACTCTCTCTGCTTTGCTAATTTTAAACACTAGACTCAAGTTCCTAATTGTCCCGTTGAGTTGTCAGAGATAATGAAAGTTAAATTATTACCCTTCAAAAAATATTATTTATATTATATAGTCAAATTTAACATTAAACAACAATCTTAATTGGAGAGTAAAATTAAAATGTTAATTTAATTTCATGATAAATGATTGTCAACAACAACAAATAACAATGCAATTAATTTTTAAGGTATACTTAAAATAAATTGACAAATTAAAATTATTTAACTAATTTTTATTATAAAAAAAAAAGGTTTGTACTTATATAAATAATATAAAACAGATGGAGTATATTATACCAAACGGTAAAACTTGTGATATTTGTTAGCGGCTATTTGTTGGAGTCGGGCTACGAAATCCTGCACCTACATAGAAGCATTTTGCCATTGGAGCAGCATACTCAAAAACATAATTCATTGACAAAATAAAATTCACCATATTTTTTAGAAAAAATAATAAAAAAAAAGTCTATGAATTCTTGCCGTAAGATGGAAGGAAACTGCACATAGAATTAGAATCTCAATCTCCACTTTCTAAAAAGCCAATATCTGCTTTGATTTCTCCAAACAAATGCTTTAAGCATCTTAAAATGAGGTGAAATTGAAGTTGAAGAAACTGAAAGTTCAATTTCCTTATATCACAATGCCATCCGCTCTTCAAATTTTTTTGTTAACTTTTGCATTTCTTGCATTTGCTCCGCAAGAATCAGGTAATAATTATCATCAATTTTTTAACAATTAATTTTAATATAGTGGTTTGGGATCCTGTTTTACAGTACATTTATATCTTCTTTGGGTCGCTATGCCGTGGCAGATTTGTAACAAATTAGCCACGGATAATTCGTAGCAATTTTCGTAGCTATAGTGTAGTAGTATATTAATAGAATTGATTTTCTATATAGGAGGACAATTTGAGGAATGGTGCATAGCAGATGAGCAAACCCCAGATGAGGATCTGCAAATAGCACTAGATTGGGCATGTGGAAAGGGAGGTGCAGATTGTAAAATGATTCAAAAGAAGCAACCATGTTACTTCCCTAATACAATAAAAGATCATGCCTCTTTTGCTTTCAATAACTATTATCAGAAGTTCAAGCATAAAGGTGCTACATGTTACTTCAATGCTGCTGCTATCATTACTGATCTTGATCCAAGTAAGATTTTATGTATTTTTTAGTATTTCATTTAATCAATGGAGAATTACTCTCGGGTCAATCACTTTCACACAGATCTATTTATGATACTGATTTAGTCTTCAAATTGCTCTTTGTTTCCTTTTATTTAAGTTAAATACTTGAACCCAGTATACTAACTAAAACAAATGGACCCAAATCTTAGATACATAAAAATAATTATGTCTAAAAATTAATTAACAATAATTAAAATAATCAAATTGTCATTTCATAATTGACTAATGGTATAAATTACGAAATTTAGATAGACGGACTGCAAAGTCTAAGTTTACAAAATACAGGAATCCAGTAGCATATTTTTAAAATTATGGGTACTTAATAACATATATCTATAAAAAATTGAGGGAATTGAAAGTAATTATACATATTTACTAATTGAAATTTCATTGTATGCAACAGGTCACAGTACTTGCAAGTTTGAGTATCTGCCTTAAGGTTGAAGATTATTTTCAACTTTTTGTAATTTGAGCTTGTAAGTTATAAGTTTGGGCTAAAGTATATAATGTTAACTGCATTTGTGTCTGTTTAAATTTGGATTGTCTCATTAATTCGAAAAAATATAAATTATGCAGTCTTTAGTTATTTATGAGAACAGGGCCTCGTTTGTTTTTTTGTCTAATGTGAATAACATAAAATTATCTAAAAATAATGGGTGCACGCAAAACAATGAACTTGTCTTTATATAATGAATATGAATTTTATATTTGTATTCATTGAAGAAAGTTCAAGCATTCAACACTTATGATTATTTGTTACACAATTATTAATTGATATGTTATTGAATTATCCAAAAATTCATTTATATTTATGCATCCAAAGTGGAGACGAAATTGGAAGTGCATAATTAATATTTGCTTCTCCGATAGAAAATAAGATGAGCTTGCACGTTCTCCATCCATAAATGAATGATCATCTCTGAAAGAGTGAAAGTGAATGAGTGCATTTATACAACATGTATTTTTCACATCCTACGCATTAAAGTGGCCAATGATAAGAAAAATCTGTATGATGGCTTAGCTTGAATTGATGATGAATTTAAACTCAACGGAAAATTTATTAATATTTAAATAAAAAGCACCATTAATATATTTTTTTTTTTTTTTTGAAACAATGCTTAATGCATGGATTCACTCCTGAATTTTTTTTTTTTTCAAATGAAATTTTAAACTTTGCTGGTGAAATGTGGCCGGTCAAAAAATTTGCCTGAAGTACATGCACTTTAAATGGTTCAAAATATAATTTTTCAGACCGATTGTATTTTTACGTTTCTTGCCACATAAATATCATTTTAATATGAGATTTCTTACATGCTAAAAAATTAAATATATATGAAAATTATAGGAGATTAAGTTAAAGTATATGAACAAATTAAGAGTTTAAAGCATGTTTACAGTCGGTTAACATAAATGAAGGTACGTCTAAAATTTTTCTCGTCGCGACTGATAAAACGTCAGTAGCGCGAAAAATTTAAAAGAAAATGTTTTGAAATTAAATTATTTAGAAAATAGATGTAATATATGAATATATTTGTTTTGGAAACCATATTTTTATGACAAAATCGTAAATTTCAGTTTTGCCGGTATCACCAAGGTACCGGAGTCGATATCAAATGTCGATCGGGCCGTGAATATTTTCGGACCGATTTTACCGAAACTTAAAATATGTTAATAATAATTGAAATAATGAAGAAAGAAATAAGGATAAAAGGTTTTAAGACAAAATTATAATTTTTAAGTTAAATTGAAGTAGGAGGTGGAGAGTAGGGGTGTAAACGAGCCGAGCCGAGCCGAGCCGAGCTGAGTATTGTGCTGCTCGAGCTCGGCTCGTTTTAATTTTCTCGAGCTCGAGCTCTTGTTCGAGCTCAAAATGAAAGCTCGGCTCGAGCTCCTTTGGTATTATGAAAGCTCGAGCTTGGCTCGACGAGCTTAGCTCGTTTGAGGCTCGCGAGCTGGCTCGTTTAATGCTCGCGAGCTTAGTTCGTTTGAGACTCAGGAGTTTGCCCGTTTCATGTAGCATTCGAGCTCGAGCTCGCAAATAAGCTCAAGTTCGAGCTCGTCTAGAGCTTGAATTTACTCTCGAGCTCAAACTCGTTTCATCCTTAAACTCGAGCTCGAGCTCGAGCTTGAGCTTGTTAATACTTAGTGAAAAAAACAGAAATTTCATTTGAAATCCATTCTTTAATCTATATAACATTCAAAGTCCAATATTCAATAAAACCATAATAATTCAATACAACAACAACATAACAAACATACAAATAAAGTAAATGAAATAATTATTCATAAAATGATACAAATGTTAAAAATTTTCAACAAATTACAACCAAATATCCAACGCTATTTCAAGTTTCTTTGAAAAAGTGATGCTCAATGTACTTCCTTGCCAACTTCATTTCTTTCTTATAAATATTATAATAGATGAAACAATTATTTAACAAAAACATAAAAAAAAAATCTTGTAATTAATTTATTTATTTCAATGTAAACTTACTTTCTTTTTATGCTTAATTCCATATGAAGCTCGTAACCAGTCAGCACCACAAATAAGAACTTGGACTATTTCGGTTGATAAAGATGCGCGATATGGATCTATTACCCTACTTCCAGCACTAAAAGTCGATTCTGAAGCAACAGTTGTGATCGGAATCGAAAGAATATCGCGTGCCATCTTTGAAAGAATTTGAATTCCACCGTTGCAACACATCAAACTCTACTCCATTAGGATTCAAGCTCAGACTTTTGAGATTCAATGTTTGGTTCATATTGTCTTATAATGGCCAATAACTCTTCGGTTCCAGTCACTTTACTTTTTACATAACCATTAGGATTAACATTAGATGCATGAGCAGTATTAGATGTGTCAGATGAACTAGTATAACAACTACTTTTATAATTCGCAACATACTCATCATATAACATTTTCAAAGTAATTGTAATAGTTGCAACATTCTCAATAGAATCAGTAGGAGAATAGAGTTTAGGAAAGCACCAGTTAATAATCTTCACCTTGTATCTTGGGTCGAGCACAGCTGCTATAGATATCACGAGGTTGCAGTCACCCCAATACTTATCAAACTTGAGCTTCATCATTTCTGCCATGTCTTTCATAAATGCATCACTATCTGTAGCTTTTTCTTCCAACAATTGGTTGATTTTATAAAGCTTTGGAAAAAATAAATTGCTAGTTGGATATTCACTACCTGGAATATAAAATCATTATAAGTACTCAATGTCATTATATTATATTCAATGACAAATTTGAAGACAATTGAACATAAATACCTGAAATGAGATTTGTGACTACATTGAACTCTTTAAGGAATATGCTAAATTTTTTAACTTTTTGCCAATCATCCTTACTAGGAAGATGAGTGTAATTCATATCCATTTGAGCAAATCTAGGAAATACATCATTAAACTCCAAAGCTGCAGATAGCATGAAATATGTGGAATTCCATCTTGTTGGACAATCCATTATGAGCTTCTATATTTGGAAGCAAGTTCACTAAAAATCTTGATACGAGACTCGGAAGCAATAACATACTTGACACTAAGACGAACATTATTAGTAATACCACTAATCTCTTTAAGACCATCTTGAACTAAAATATTCAAGATATGAGCGCAACATCTCACATGAAAAAATTTTCCATTAAGTGGAAGCATATTCTGGTAAGAAAGAGTATCCTTCAATGTTCTTACAGCAACATCATTATAAGCAGCATTGTCCACACTCACCGTGCATACTTTTTTATCAATTCCCCAATCAGAAATACATTTATGCAAAACATCAGAAATAATAATGCCAGTATGTGGTGGTGGAACATCACAAAAAACTTAAAATTCTCTTTTGTAAGTTCCAATCTTCATCAACATAATGACCATTGACAACCATATAAGAAAGATTTTGTCCAGATTTCCACAAATCTGTAGTTAGAATAATTCTATCTACAGATTGCAACAACTATTTAATTTTCTTTTTTTCAATTTCATACAATGAAAAACAATCTTTTCTAACAGTTGTACGAGAAATACTTTCATAATATGAAGTTGCACGATGCATGACTTCATTGAACATTTCATTTTCAACATGATTAAATGGCAAGTCATGAATCATTATCATTGCAGCAATTCCTTCTCTAACATAAGCATGGTCATACCTAAAAGTCGTAATTTCATTGGAAGATTGGGTATTGTTTAACAATTTTTTAAAATCTAACCTTTGTTGCCCACTGGAGGTGCTACTTGTAATTTTCCGCTTAAGGCAAACTTGCAAATGTCTTCGATATTGTGTTGTTATGCCCGTTTTGCTGTATTCGAGTCGACGGTTGCAATGGATACACTCTACTTTTTTAGAATCATCTGAAAGTGTAACCTCCTTAAACTCATCCCATACCTTTGATGTGACACCCCAAACCCTACTTACGTCGTTTTCGATGTCATTTCATGCATAACGTGCATTTTGATTTAAAATGCATCATTATTTGATTTGATAATTAAGTTAAATATGGATTTTATGATTTGAATATGATAATATATGATTTGAATAAGAATAATAAGTTATGTTATAGGCTCATATGCCGTCGAAAGACACAAACGGAGCTAATTAGGGTTTTTGGCCCACGCGACCGGAAAATGTCGAAAACGCGTAAAGTATGGACCAAATGATTTTGATATTTTGATATGTGTTAACATGTTTTAAATAGTTTTGGAACCCTAATTTTGCGATGAACTCATACGGTTTCGGTTTTCCAAAAATCATCGAGGTTTCAGAGTCGGATTAGGGCACCAACCGAACCGCGAATTATTTTCGAATTCCGATTTTTACGAAACTTCAGACATGTTTTATACGTATTATTTTGACACCAAAAATGATTTGTAAGTAGGTGCTGGCTGTGCTAAAATTGAATTTTGGAAGAAAGAAAGAAAAATGAAAGTGTAGGAAGCATACTTAAGTGTTAAGTAAGGTTTAAAGGCCAATTGGATATGTTTGTGCAAAAATAAGACCAAGCAGCTGCTGGACCATTAGCTGGAGTGTGTGGCATGTGCTGGAGGCTGGAATTGAGGGCTGGAACAATAGGTAAGAGAGAGAACACGAAGAGAAAGAGGAATGAAAAAGAAAAGAGAGAAAAGAAAGAGAAAGAAAGAAAAGAAAGAGAAAAGAGGGAAATCCAAGTGAAACCTTCAATCCAACTGTTTTAGTATGTTCCTAGGATATTTATGAAGTGATTTGAAGTGTTAGAAAGGGAAGGGAACTGCTGGAAATCGAAGGAGAAGAGAGAGAAAATTTCTGGGTAGAATTCTGGTTCTTAAGGCAGTGTTGAGGTTGCTACTTTGGAAGCTTTTATCTTCCAATTGGTTGTGCATGGGTGAGTTTGGGCTTTAGAGTTGATAGAGGGTGTGTAATGGAAGATTTTGGTTGTTTTATTTTGTCGGAAAACCACCAGAGGTGGCCGGAAAAGTTGCTAGAAGTTAGGTAGAAAGTTAGGCAAAATCTGGAAATTTTGAACCAGTGTTGAGGAGCCAACTTTGAGTGATTATATCTAACGATCGAGAGAGTTTCTGGGAATTTGGCTTTGATGGTTCGATAGAAGGTGTCTAAAGGAAGATTTTGGTGTTCTTAGTTCACTGGAAAACCACCGGAGGTGGCCGGACGGGCTGTCGGAAGTTGGAAGAAAAACTGGCAAAATCTGGAATTTTGGGAAAACTGTGTTGAGGTACCAACTTTGGGAGCTTATATCTAAAACTAAATAGGGTTTCTGGGAATTTGGCTCCAATGGTTAGATAGAGGGTGTGTAAAGGAAGAGAACAGTGGTCATATCTTTCCGGAAAGCCACTGGAGGATGACGTACGGTCATCAGGAAGTTGGCTGGAGAGTTTGATTTTTAGGCAGAAACAGAAGCAGGAGGAAGGAAGAATGATATCAAAATGCAAGCAGAAGCTACGTTTTGACCAGAGGGAACGCAGTGAAAATGACACCAGCCCCTGTGTTTTGGTGAAAATAGCGCGCCCAGCACCTGTATTTGCTAAAAACTGCCTTTTAGCCCCTAAAGTTTATTTTTGCTTATATTTTTTACCCAAAAACTTTTATAAATTATATTTTGACCCTACCAACTTAATTTTGACGTACTGAATCCGTTTTTGACATCAGAAATTTATTTTGAGATTGTTTTGAGCCTAAAAATTAAGATTTAAATATTTTATTAAAGACTTTAATTATGATTTTTGGATTTAATTTATTTAACTGTTTTCAATTTAGTCCTTCCGGATTTAAGTTTTGGCAAACTTCATTTTGATCCCTGAAGTTCTGGCGCATTTTCAATTAAGCCATTAAGAACTTTTAATTGTTTTCAATTAAGTCCTTTTGCTCAAATTGATTTCAAAATAGTACAAATTGACCCTTTATTTGCTGCGGACTTCGATTAATTCCCTGGAAACTTTAAAGCTTATTCAATAGAGTCCTTTTTGGTTTAAATTAAATTTATTTTTATAAATTAGACTAATTGGCTAATAAATTGAGTTAATTGGTTATAGTTATTGTTAAATATAATTAGTATATGATTAGTTGAGCTTGAAATTAAATATAAATGACATTGATAATTATTTTTAATGTAGTAAACATGTGTTATAAGTTAAAATTTGAAGGAAATAGAAATATTATGTAAATAAATGTAATGTAATAAATGAAAATAAATATTAAATCATACACTTTATTATATATATGAATTATAATTAAAGGAAACTTAATTATTATACATATATGGAATTATATGGGAATGTCTAAAATAGGAGGGGAGCGGGAGGAACCACCCAAGACCCGATATGGATCGCGACTATGAGGTAAGTGTAAACTTACTTATATTGTTTTGAAATGATTTGTCTATTGATATGATGAATCATATATGGATTTAAACTGTTTAGACCATTACTTAAGTCCGGTTAACCGATTTATTTGATATTGCAAATATATGATGACTAAATTACTTGGATCAGTACTGAAGCCCTATCAATTGAATTGTTTGCTTTGATTATGTGATAATTGAACTGTTTGGATCGGTATTGAAGTTCGGTCATTTGATATTATTGATAATTGAATATAGGTGATTTGGTCATTGAGTCGGTACTGAAATCTGACCAATTGACCTATTGAGACTTATTATTTGAGGTTTAACTGGTTGGACCGGTACTGTAGTCTGGTCAATTGTACTTATCATTTTTTATTAAATGACGTTTACTTGTTTGGACCGGCACTGAAACCCGGTCAATTGAATTGATTGTTATTAAATATTTGATGTTTAAATTGCTTAGATCAAATGATTCAATTGATTTGGATAATATATGTTGAATAATATGTTTGGAACATTTAATTTATTTGCTTTGGATAATATAAGTTGATTAGATTACTTGGAATAAATGATTTCATTGTTTTGGATAATATAAGTTGATGAGATTATTTGTAATAAATGAGTTAATTGTTTTGGATAATATAGATTAATAGCTTACTTGGAATAAATAAGTTAATTACTTTGGATAATATAGGTTGAATAAATTACTTGCAATAGATGAATTAATTGCTTTGTGTAAATACACGAATTTTGAGGCCCAAACAGCTGTTTTTAGGCGATTTTCCAATGGTTTTCCAGCCATTTCTTGCCACCAATCTCTTCCTAAGAACACCCTAAAGCTATACCTAAGCCCCAAATCAATCCATGCAAACTAGATTTTCTTCTTTTTCTCTCTCTTTCACCCTTCCCGCTCATTGCCTCACACTGCCCTATTTTGGTTTCCTTACTGTTTTTCTTTGTTTCTAGATTCTCTCTTCCCTTTCTTCATTTCTACTTCATTCCTAGTCTTCCCTAGGTACCCTAGAAACTATGGAATAGGTTGGTTTCTTCTTCTTTTCCCTTCTCTCTTCTCTTTTCATTCTTTTCTCACTTTTCCCTTTCTTTTTCCTCTTTTTTGTTTTTCTTCGTGGTTGCTGTATCTCCACCCTTTTCCACCTCTTTAACCCTCTCTCCAGACTCTAAAGATCCTATTCCAAGTCCCCATAACTCCTTTACACCTCTTACTTCATTCTTAACTTTAAATTCATATCTATCCCTTCTAAACCTTTTCCTTTCTTCTTCTTTTTATTTCCTTTGGTTTCTGCCCAAAAAACCCAACATTTCCTCTCTTTTATTTCATTTAAATCATTAAAATAATATTTAAAAATAATATTTAAAGTTTCGGCGAAATCAGATCCGAAAAATATTCGCAGCCCGGTCGGCACCCAAAACTGACTTCGAAACCTCAGCGATGCCAGCGAAGCCAAAATTGTACGACGTCGTCGTAGTTTTAGGTTCACCGACATTTTATCGGTCGCGACAATTGAAACCCTAATTATGCTTCGTTTACATCGATTGAATGTAAACAAGCCTTGAACTCTCAATTTATTCAAATATCTTAAATTAATCTCTTATAATATTCACTTTTATTTAATTCCTTAGCATGTAAGAAATCTCTAATTAATATTAATTTTACGATAAAATCGTAAAAATATGTTAAGCTTAAAAATGACGACATTTATGACATGAGATTTGGGTTAGGGATGTCACACCAGTCGTTAATCATTAATCATCTTCTTCCTTCTTTCTCAGTCTTTATTTCTTTTCCACCATTACTAAGAACTTATGAACTTTGCTTTTGCTCTAATAAAAGCGACCAAAATGCCAGCGAAACACCTTGACGTCATGTTCTTCACTATTACATTAATCAAAATAAGAAATAGGGTTTTGGATTTCTGGAATTGTCAAAAAGATTTTATTACTTTCGAGTCTATACAGTTTAAATATTGCTACAAGTTGTATATTTTCCTACAACTGATAGGAAAAAAACTGTAAACCAATTCTATTATTAATAAAACTCTAATTTCTTTTTCTTTTAAATTCTCTCACTCTTTCACTCCCCCTTAAGTTGGATCGTGGGACCGTCTATGCCCAACTTGACCAAACACTTATTAAACACCTTGCCAGGAACCGCTTTAGTAAGCATGTCTGCCAATTGACTCTCTGATCGTATGAAAGGTAGGCATACACTTCTGTTTTCCAAATTCCTTAATGAAGTGTCTTTCGACTACCACATGATTTGTTCTATCATGTTGCACTAGAATTTCTGAGATACTAATTACTGCCTTATTATCACAGAATAGTTTACAAGCAGTTCTTAGAGGGAATCCAATCTCCGTCAGTAATTTTTTTATCCAGAGTACTTCAGCAAGATCACGAGCAATTCCACGGAACTCTGCTTCTACACTGGAAAAAGCAACCACTTTCTGTTTCTTACTTTCTAGGTCACCAGGTTATCTCCAACCATAGTGAAATACTCTGAAGTTGACCTTCTATTAATAGAATTCCCATCCAATCTACATCAGTAAAAGCCTGTACATCCAGATGACCATTTCTTCAAAACATAACCCATTTCCCAAACGAGCCTTTTAAATACCAAACAATTCTGAACACTGCTTCCAAGTGTTCTAATTGTGGTTTATGCATAAACTAACTCATCACCCCAACTGCATACGCAATATCTAGTCTAGTGTGAGAAAGATAATTAAGTTTTTCGACTGACCTCCGGGTGTTGTCCTTTGTCTACTAACTCAGCCCCTTCAGTGATCTTGAGTCCATGGTTGACTATTATAGGCATTTTAACTGCCTTGTAATCTATCATCTCTGTCTCAACTAGGAGATCCAAGATATACTTCCTCTGCGAAATGAAGATTCCGTTATTTGACCTAAGAACTTCAATTCCTAAGAAATACCTAAGTCTACCCAAGTCTTTCATCTCGAATTCTTTAAAAAAATTATCTCTCAAGGATGTAAACTCCACCTGGTCATTTCCTGTGATGATCATATTATCCACGTATATGATGAGGCAAGTTATCAGTTCTCCTCTCCTTTTAAGAAAAAGTGTATGATCAGAATTGCTTTGATGATAACCATACCTCTTCATAGCTGAAGTAAATCTCCCAAACCATGTACAAGGAGACTGTTTTAGACCATACAGTGCCTTCTTAAGTATACATCATTCTTGAGCTTTGAAATTTTTTGAAAAACCAAGTGGTGCTTCCATATAGACCTCTTCCTCTAAGTACCCATATAGAAAAGTATTTTTTACGTCAAATTAATGTAGGTGCCAGTCTTTGTTAGCAATATGGACAGTAATACCCTAATAATATCAATTTTTGCTACTAGAGAAAAGGTCTCTGAATAGTCAATGTCGTACGTCTGAGTGTACCCTTTTTAGCCACTAGCCTTACCTTATATCTTTCAATTGTCCCATCTACTTTATGTTTAACAGTGAAACCCATTTACAGCCAACAAGTAATTTTCCAACTGGTATTTTACATCTTTCCCAAGTACCATTCCTTTCCAGTGCATTCATCTCTGCTTTCATTGCTTATTTCCATCTGTAATCCTTCTGTGCTTCCTCTACTAATCTAAGAATATCCACCAAATGTAATGAGGCTTCAAATTCTCTTGCAACTCTAGAAACATTCCTCCTTACCAAGTTTGCCACAAGATATCTCGAATTACGAGGCTCGTATTCTAGTTCATATCTCTTTGGTGGAATCCTTCTATTCCTTCTAGGAGGTAAAACATATCTGAAAGTCTGTGGTTCTTCTGACTCTGTAGGTTTAGTAATGGGAATATCTGAAAAAGGTATTTCTGCAGGTATTTCGGAGTTAGAATTATTGACCTCAGCCGGGAAAGATATTTTATTTGTTGGCACAAAGGAATTTTTAAACTGTTCCATACTATCTGAAGCCGAACCAGTGGAACCGCCTACTTGCTCTGTTGAAACGACTTTAAACAGTATTGGTTTAGACATCTAATTTAGTAGGTCAACCATATTAGATTTCTCCCCCTGACCACTGAATTGGGTATGAAAATAATATTCAGTTTCAACAAAGTCACAGTCCATAGTGTAAACAATCGGTTAGAAAGAGGGTCAAAACATCGATATCCCTTCTAATGGAGTCCATAGCCAACAAAACACACTCAATGGCATATGGATCCAATTTAGTTCGACCACTTTTAGGAACATGAACTTAGACAGTGCACCCAAATACACGAAGTGGTAAGGTCATTGTTTTTGGTAGATTGGAATAAGTGGAAAAAACATTGAGAGGTGTTTTAAGTTGAAGAGCTTTGGTAGGAATGAAGTTAATGAGATACGCAGCAATTGCAATTGCCTCGGGACAGAAATCTAGGGTACATTGGATTCAAGCATAATGGGTCGGGTGGTTTCGAGAAGAACTCGATTTTTCCTTTCAACCACTCAATTCTGTTGTAATGAGTACGGGCACAAAGTTTGATGTATAAGTGTAACAGCCTCTACTTATACTCTTACGTCATAAAACATGCTATATATATTTTTTTTAAAACACATATAACATGTTGCATTCTCTTCTTAAATCTGTTAATGTCTTTAACATTTATAACACATACATGAACATGTCATTCACATCACCCATGTATAGTAT